>JAHBMJ010004324.1:0-10000 GCA_018398765.1 Chromera velia | reverse complement strand
ACGTCAATAGACGGCCTGGATGGAGAGAGACGTGAACCTTTGATTAGTTAATACATAAACTATCTCTCGTTTTTAAGAGAGAGAAGTAAGTGCCAGTCTGACCGTTATTCGGCTGGAATCCTTACGCTGGGCAAAGAGGTATCGAAAACTATTTTGAGGGAGAAGGAGAAATCGCTGAGAGAAGAATGGAGAGAGGGCGTACACAAAGCCAAAGTGCCCTTTCGTCCTGTGTCATTGGATCGATTTTTGGAGCAGTCCCTTCTGAGCAGCCCATAGACCAAAGCATACAAAGCGCAGACAGATTGTTGTTTGTTAGCAGCCTGGGAAACCAGGTGGGCTACGGGGTGTGGTCTGAGCCTCAGCGATGAGGTACACCCCCCTGCCGTTTACGGGGGCGACCTCTATAAGATAAAACGGCGACAGTGCTCTAGGGCACCACTAATCACTAATCACTATGGGCTGCTATAGGCTGTCAGTGGTTTAGATTGATCGTTTTCGAATAACTGAACACAGACTGGTTAGAAAGTGGTTATAATTAACATCTTGACAGAGTTTGTCACAGAGATCAAGCTAGAGAACAAGTGAACAATATCTAGAAAACACCGCTGCATCAATATAGCATGATGAAGGCTAGCATAAAAAGAAAGAACCAGAAAAAAAAACGATATAACGTTAAGAAAAGAAATTCAAGTTGTTATTTTATTGATTGATATGATATTATTTGTATGCACAATTCTTTATTTCTTTGAAATCATAGTTTTTATTACCTTATAGCTCCATTCTTTACCCTTGCCTTCTTTAGTACATACTGCTACCGACTATCAGACTCTAGAGCTGTTTATTAGCATTTCAAGTCAATCCGTCATGTGTGTTGTGTAAGCCTCTAGATTTGACTGCAGATTAGAATAGTCTGGCGGGGAGAAAACCGTCTCACCCAAGTCATCCGGCGGGGCTAGAAGAGGGGGGTACGCTGGAAGCTCGAAGGGGTGCAGACGTGCACCTGCACAGAGAGATATACGCATAGATGTGCATGCACATTCGTTCATCCATCCATCCATTGATGCATTCTCTCTCCAGCTCTCTCTCTCATACATACACACCCACACACGCGCGCGCACACACACACACACACACACACACACACACACAGGCACGCAGTCACGCACACACACAGACATACGCACACATGCACGCACACACGCACAAACAGACAGAAAGACAGACAAATACGCACGCACGCGCGCGCACACACGCACACATTTGACACAAACGAGACCGCTGAGGGGACATCTCGCTTCGCAAGTTGTCTAGCTGTCCGACTGACTATCTACCACAAAGACTGCAGTCTCTCCCCTCGTCGCATTTCTTTGCATCTTTCTTCATTTATGGCTAGCGGACAGACAGACAGACAGACAGACAGACAGACAGACAGACCGAGTGTGACCAACCAACCGGGTACGTGCTCGGAGGGAACGAAGGTCAGGTGAGGGATGGAGGACATCGGACCCACACGATTTGCAGCCCCGCCCCTGCAGGCAAACAGGCGCACAGGCAGACAGGCAGCATGATCCCCCGAAATGCACAGGACAGTTCACAAGCCCCTCAAATACACAAGAATGTTCTGCGTGCCCCAGCAAAGAGGGGGGAGGACTGACACAGACAGAAGGTAGCAGATACGGAGGCAAGGCAGTCAAAGAGCTGAAAGAATTCCCTCGAGAGAGAAAGAATTCCCTCGAGAGAGAAGTTGAAACACCGACAGGATGCAACGCTCGCTCCCGCCTTCTTCTTGGCGTCTTCAAATCAAGCCACTCAGCAATTGTAATTTTCTTTCTCCCTTCTTCCTTGAGATGCACCTTTCTCAACTGAGTCACAGAGCAGCAGTAGGCTTGATCTCTGTCTCTCTCCCCCTCGTGCGCGTTTTCACCACTTTCATGTTGTCTTCCTTTTTTCCTTTTCTTCTCGACGAGCTTCCGGGCAGACAGAAAGACCTGAACGAGACCCAGTAGGCGGCGATTCTGAAAAGTGACTTGCCTCTTTTTTCTTCAATCGCTTTGACGAAAACTCCTCTTCTTTCTGCTTTTCAGACTTACCCAACGACCTCGCATTCGCCTCTATCCGCTTCTGCCAGGTTTCCCCCTCTCTCTATCTCCCGGTCTCCCTCTCTCAGGTCATTTCTCTGCAACAAAACCGTCGCGATCAACGGAGAGTTCAAAAGTTCCAATGAAGCAAGCGCCCGATCCCTCGCAGCCACCCACGCACTCGTGGAGAAGAGCGGGTGCCGCAGCATCTTTGGGAGACACATAGCGACTCGAGGTGCGAACTCCGGAAATGCAAGTCCTAATTTCGTCAATGCTGTGACGATCACACAGACGAATCCTGGAGAGAAGACGGAAAACTGAGGGGAATCGAACACGGCATCCACCCACCCATCCCCAGGGCCGTTAGACGAAGCGTCAGAAGACGCGCCCCCGTCGTAATTACTCTCAGACGAAGAGGCACTCTCCTGTTTCGTTCTCAGACGCTCTCGAGACAAGGCTCCCGTCTCTTCTCTTCCTGTCTCTCTAGGCCCCCCTCTGGCCCCAGGCTGCGGGGGCCCTGGCCAGTTCCCCCCCCCCCTTTCCACTTCCATTCTCTTCAACCGTCGCCCCCCAGTCGCAACTTCTGCAGAACAGGAAGCAGCCCCTCCCCCCCTCTCGCTTCCCAATCCCCCGCTGTAGCCTCCCTGCCTGTCCACCCCTTCCATCGGATCCCCCGTCCTCCCCCTCCTGTCTACACCCACACCCTCAGGGCCCCCAACGTCCATTTCTGTCCCCTCATGATGAGCCATCCCCCCACCGCCACAGGGCCCCGGCTGGGACCGCGGCATTGTTGGGGGATGGGGCCCTCCTCCCATTCCCTTTGAGGACATGCCGAGGCCCCTTGAGGTCCCAAAAGTTCCCTCTGGGCCTAAAGCGGAACCTCCCACCTGCATTGCCTCATACGCAAGCGCTTCAAGAGACTCAAAATAGTCTCCAATAATCTGCACGCACGTAGGAAAAGAAACACACACACACACATACACACAGTCACATTCACGCATGCAGCAGGTGTATGAAAGGACGTCCTGAAGGACTACGCGCACACTTCTGTTTCTCTCACTCTGTTTCTTCGATCGTGCACCCAACTTTCCATACACTTTGCTGCCCTCCTAGATCTACCACTCGCATCAGAGCTAGGAGACAAGGCAAGCAGGCGGATAGACCTGAAGAATCAAAAGAGAACGGAGGCATGGGATGATGAATCTATCCTATCTTCAGCACTGTATGATCGCATCTGAATTCCTTCCGAAGACAAGAACATAACATTTTTGCGCTCTGCTCCTTTTCGTCCAGCTACGTGCCTGAAGATCCTTTTCGGGAGACAACACAGACCCAGCATACTCCCCCACAGCCCAGCAGAGATGCTCTACAAGGGATACTCCTCGAGGCTCCAAGTGCGCACATATGGCCCTACAGATTTCAGCTTTTCGAATTTTGAGCATCACCGGATGCTGTCGGAATATTGCGAGAAGTGTCTTCAGAATGAGAGAGTGCGCCGACTTGAGAAAGATCTCCAACGGATACAACTGGGCAAATCTGCACACACACACGCACACACACACACACACAGAGAGAGAGAGAGAGAGAGAGAGAGAGACAGACAGACAGAGAGAGAGAGAGAGAGAGAGAGAGAGAGAGGGAGAGGGAGATCGAGAGAGAGACAGAGAACAAAAAGGGGCACACACAATATGTTCCTTCTCTGTCGCCTGTGCGTGCGCTCACTCTGCTCACTTGCAAGCAAAGCGAGTGGTCCGCTTATCCTAATCACGAATTCCCCCCCCGAGGCCAGCATGGTAGAGAGAGATAATATGTCGCCGCAACGCAACAGAGTCTGTTTGTGACTTCACCGCCTCTAATTGCCCCCTCCACACTCTCTTCGAATCACAGTCTGACTGAGAGAGAGAGAGAGAGAGAGAGAGAGAGAGAGCGTCAATCAACCAACCAACCGACGGACCTTCCAAGAAGTGCGGGGACCAAAGTCGAGATGCAGTGCAGCGGGGCGTCGCGAAGGAGGGTCTCGCAGAAGGAATTGAGGAAAACCGTCGCGATCTTGCTCACAAACGAAACGCGAGGAGTCACTGCCAGCATCTGCGCATGGAGGCGTTTACGTTGGTTCAATATTTTGTGGGAGAGTTATTGTCACCTGAAACGTGCTTTTTTGCAAAGGATACTCAGGAAGTCTTTGGCAACAGCTCTGTGTGTCTGTGTGTAAGTATTGGGTGTGTATATGCTGGCATGATATGCACGTACGTATGCTGGTATGTATTCGTGCGTGTGCATGCATGTTCTTGTGTGGGCGTGTGTTTGTGTATTGTACCTATGCTGCGTGTGCGTGCGTTTGTGTGTTTTGTGCGTGTTTGTGTTTGTGTCTTTGTCTGTGTCTATGTCTGTGTGTGAGCGCTCGACTCTTTTCCTCTAAAAATCTTCAAACAGATCCACACGAAACCCAGGGAGCTCTCATGCAACGGAAATCTCTGGCTCTGCTTTTCATGAGCGCACACACACATGAGTATGCATAGGAGAGATTTTTGGAATCGGGAACTGAGCTTTGCCAAAGAAACCATACCTTGGTTGTGCGGACTCATGTATGTAGCGGCATGCATCTACGCGTGCAAAGACACATAAGCAACTCTCCTGAGGCAACTCAGGTCGACATGCAGGCCGACGACGTACCTGCCAAAGAATCCGAAGGGTCTCCGTCAGCCGGGTGTTCCCAGACCCCCAAATTTGGTCCCCCCCAGGAGAGGACCCGCTCTCATTCCTCAACAGGTACTCCCTCACTGTCTGAAAGGCTGCTGCCCACCTCTGCCCCTCCACCCCCCCCCCTGCGAATATGTCCTGCATCAAAAGGGGGCTCTCTGTTCGCCCCTCGTGGTCTATCAGAGCCGTCACGAGGGGAAGGTCCAGGAGGAGATGAAACAGGTCCACGTAGGTCGTGTGGGATGCCATCGCTGGGACCATCTCGGCAACAGACTCGAAGAGCGACCTCGGATGGCAGCACAGAACTTTGAAGACGGCAGGGAAGTAGCGAGGGAAGGCGGAGGTCTGGAGGAGCAGCTTCGGGAGGTTCGCACGGAGAAATTCGACGCAACTGAAAGCCTGCGGGAGGGAACGCAAGAACACATAAGCGCAAGAAGTATTGCACAGTCCAAGAAAAAAAAGGAATTGAACAAACAGAGGCGACGCAGCGACAGCTGGTTGGAAAAAGGGAAGAAGGAACCGTGCACAATCATGCTTGCGGGGCACTCCGGAGGTTCTCTGTGCGATTCGAGAGTTCACGCGCGTGTTGGCCGTACGTGGGCGTACACAAAGACTTTCTCTCTCTCTCTCTCTCTCTCTCTCTCTCTCTCTCGCGCGCGCGCGCGCACTACTACCTACCAACCCATATTCATGCATGGATGCGTGTATGAATACCCATACATACACATGGGCTGACACACATATCCATGTATGAACGCCGAGGTCAGAAACCGCCCCCCCGACTGACCGACCTGACCCATGTATGCATGCACCCACCCTTCCCCCCACCCCTTCCCTACCTGCAGAGGGTTCCGCATCGTTGCAGGGACGTGTGCGCAGAAGAAGTTCCTCAGCACAGGCTCGATGTCGAAGATCACATGAGTCAGGTGGTTGATCATGAACTGGAGCACGCAGGGAAAGATCAGACCGCCCCTCCCCGGCCGCCCGGCCATGCGCTCGTACACCTTCTTGACCTGACGAACAGCGACACAACAAAAAAACAGAAAACAAAAGACTCGTCAGAGAAAAGGGGAACTCGTTTTAGCCGTGCAAAATTGTGAGATAAAAATGGCAACGGATCCATGTAACCCGATGAATGCACTGCAAGACTGCAAGGGTGGCGCCAAGAGGAAGAAAGAGAGAAAACTAGTTGAAGAGAGGGAAGGGGAGAAAGCACTGCTTTCACAGATATGCCAGGTCCATTAAACCTTTTCAATTGCAGCTATCGCGAAGTGTAGACTCATCCAAACCCCCAAACGCAGGCAGACACATCGAGGGGACGAGACATGCGGAGGTTCGCAAACGATCGCAAGATCACTCTTTTGCTCGCGTGGGCGCGCACGTACACACACACACACACACACACACAGAGAGAGAGAGAGAGAGAGAGAGAGACAGACACACACACACACACACACACACACACAGAGAGAGAGAGGGAGAGCACACACACACACACACGAAGACACACACATACACGTACACCACACACACACAGGGAGAGAGAAGGGAGAACAGAGACACGAAGCAGAACGCCAGAAAAACAAAAGAGACGCGGGTCGAAAGCCATCCATCGTGTGAGACCAGCCCCCCAGCCCGCCAGCCGTAGCTACACACAGTCACGCAGACTCATGTACCTGTGGAAAGATGCGAGAGACCACCCGCGGTTCGATCAAACAGAGCACGTCCAGCACCCGCACGGCCTCCATCGCGGACGCCTCTGACATCTCTCTCTGCCAAGCCCGCGGGGAGACCCGCAGAGGAGTCATTAATTGCGATGAAGAAGAAAGGGGGAGGCCCCAGGAGGAGAATGAAGATCCCTTTTCTTCCCCTGCCCCCAAGGCTTCTGCTTGGGAAAGGACCCTGAGGGAATACGCAATAACGACCTCGAGAAATTTTGTGTCCAGCTTGAACTTGCCGGGACCATACAAAGAGACGGAGCCTTGTTGTGTCGTCCTTTCGGAGTCTTCCTTTTTCAGGCGGATGTCTTTTTCTTTGTCCTCTCCTACGCTTTCGCTTGGACTGTTCTCGTGCACATTCGTGAAGGGGACAGATGAAGGAGAAGGGGAAGGGGTCTTTGCGTGTGGAGGGTGGGGTGGGGAATTGGAAAGACAATTTTGATCTTCACTTGCACCTGCACTATCTGTAACTACCCCGGCTTGCAAATGTTTCGTCCCCCGCATGTTTCCTCCAACACGCCTCCGTCTCCCCCCCCCGCTTTCTCTCTCTCTTCCCGACAAGTCAGACGACCCTGAAGAACCCACCCCCCCATCCCCCCACCAAGTTGCATCCAAATGCCCTTCCCCATCCGCATCGGAGGAACTGGAGTCTGCGTCCTCTCTCCCACAAGCAGACTCATCTGAGTCAGAAGAAGAGGAAGAAGAAGAAAGAGAAGAATGCGCATCTTTACCTCTCCTCTCTGAATAAGATGAGGAAGAGGAAGGGGAAGAGGGAGAGTCAGAGCAGGCAGAGGAGGGGGGGGCAAGACTCTGATTGGAGGTCTTGACTGCCTCCCCATGCACATCAGGGACAGGGACAGGGGAAGAGGGAAGAGGACGACGGAGAGCGCTTGTCTCTCTTTCTCTTCCTTTCTCTCTCCTCCGAACTTCGTCCCTGTCTCTGTCTCTCTGGGGCCCCTTTCGTTGACTCCCTCGTGATCTCCGCGGACGCCCTTGGTGGCCTCTATTGGAGAGACCAAAGAACGCGAGCTTTGTCTTCACCTCCCCCGCTGTCTGTCTGCACCTCGCCTCGCACAGTTGGACGTGGTGAAGGGACAGGAGCCACTTATGAAGACACGAAAAGACCAGAACATTCAGCTGCTGTTCCTCTGAATACGATCCGGCAGAACACGACAGAATCGTGAAGAAGTCACGGCTAGCAGATCCATCCAGCTCTGTCACTGGGGTCGCTGTGCTGTTGGAGAACAACCGAAGGCCGACGATCGGCACAACGGCGGACGACTCCTTCAGGCTCTCGAGGGGAGCCTCCAGGAGGTATTCTCTAAACTTTTGCTGCAGAGGAATCAGGTGGCGATGGACAGAAAGCGCATTGGGGAATCGTTGCACAACGGCCAGCAGAGCGCCCACAGACGCCTTTCTCAGCTGAGTACTCACGCTCACTCGACCACTACCGCCACTGCTGCGGGTGCCTCCCCCCCCCGACGAGGAGGTGAGGGTGGCAGTTCCGGGTCCTTTTTTGGAAGGCGCGATAATCCATGCGACTATGTTGTCAATGTTGGCCATCAACAGATCTGCATTGTCGAGGTCCATCAAGAGGGGGAGAAACTCGTGAACCTTAGCTCGGTCATACCCAACTGCAAAGTCACCCCGAAAGGCGTCACGGAAGAAAGAAGGTATTTCAGTCGATAACTCCTTTACCAGAGCGCAACAAAGGATTCGGATTCTTGGAGGAGCAAAGTCATCTGCTCCCACCAGGACAGCGTATAATTCTTGCAGAACTCCATGAGTAACTTTTGCCGTCTCCGCTGCCTGTTTTGAGGAGACGGAAAGAGGCAGAGAAAGGGGTTGGACACTCTGCTGAACAGCCCCACCCGAGACCGCAGACGACTGAGACGACTTATACTGGACGTTGAGGACGGAAGACGAGACATACTGGAAGCACCGCCTCAGAAGGGCGTGCTGTTCGTTTCTCTGAGATAAGTCCCGCGTCTGGTTCTGAGTTGATTTCAGTTCCTCGTAGAGTTTTGAAAGACTCAGGAGAACATCACTCTGCCGGACACGTTCCATATTATTTCTCCGCTGACTACCTGCCTAATCAGATGGTCGCTGTGTCTCTGGGCACTCAACACAGCGGAGCCATCCTCTCTTGGAAAAAAAAATCAGAGTTTCAAGAGGGATGACTCGGGGGCGGATATGTATGCGCGGTGGACGTGGTGTACTTCAAGGGGCAGTGCTGATCGAAGGAGCAAAGACGCACCATGAGATAGAAATAAAGACTTACACGTCCAACTTGGACCACTGTAACTCACTAACGTTTCTTCAGCAATTTTTTGGGATAATGGTTTTTCAGAAATGCCTTATGAGCTGACTGGTAGTAACCATTCTGGCCGGGGCTGGCACTGACCGCATATGCAGGACATATGCAGGACGTGCATGCATGGCCCGCCGCCCGCCATCATTCGAATTCACATATTGCTTATAATTGCATGAGGAGAAAAAAAAAAAAAAAATACAGACTGCATGCATGCATGAAATACAGTTTGTTTACTGCATGCATGCCTGCAGTCGATCGCGATTTTTTTTTTTTTTTCGGTCAAACTTTTTTTAAATCTTAAAATCTCGATCTGCATGCATGCATGTTTCCATGCATGAAGTCGGACCAATACACGCCCGCGGATCGAGAGGCGATACATGTAAAAAAAAAATGAAGAGTCGATCATATGCAGATCGACAGACTCAAACTGAGCATGCATGCTCTATAGCATCTAGCTATGAATTGAACCTCTAGCTAGCAGTGAGCAGCCTGACAAGGAGCGACCTTACAGGAGAGAAAGTACAGATCAACCAGCGAGAATCGTTAAAGTTCCACATTCTGCGTGCGCGACGAGCTATCGATACACCATCACATATTCGTCGCACCATTGCGAGGTCTTGCATGTTCTCTCAGGACCGTTCCGCCAACATGTTGAAGGAACGGGACTTGATTGCTGACTCGACTCGGTGTCCGAAGAGCTCCTCCTCCTTCGAGGCTAGTGGCCAACATGAACAACAGGAAATTCAGGTGTCAGAAACTTCGGTGGTGCTTAACCCAAGCTTTCGAATATTCCCCCCAAAAGAAAAGAGCGCGACCCTTCCGTCTACTCTGCCTTTCCCACCCGTTTCTACACCATCAAAATCGCCCTTGTACTCTGCAGAATCACCACAATATGTATTGCAGGATCCATCAGAACTAATCACCCCTCGGGAGCTTCAGCATCTACTCAAGCAGCATGCGTCGGCAACAGTTACTGTGCCGCGCTCACCCAATCCCTCCGACATTCTCACCCTCCGTGAGCTGGAGGTGGGTGTGTGCGAGCATGTGTCGGCTGCATTGTCGTCCTTACCGAATCCCTCTGACATTCTCACCCCCCGTGAGCTCGAGGTGGGTGTGCGCGAGCATGTGTCGGCTGCATTGTCGTCCTTACCGAATCCCTCTGACATTCTCACCCCCCGTGAGCTCGAGGT
>JAHBMJ010004317.1:36392-77152 GCA_018398765.1 Chromera velia | reverse complement strand
CCCCCCCTGTCTCTCTCTCCCTCTGCACCTGTTTCCCTAGCTCTTCTAATGTTCCACATACTGGGGGAGTCGGTTGAGCATGTCCATGATGGCCTCGAAGATCGTCTCGTATCTCTGCAGCTTCACACTCGCCCCCGCCTCCTTCAGCAAAGCGTACAAACGCCCGCAGTCGAACCCTCTGCCCTGAATCTCTGCAACCACCTGACCGAGAACCTCCACCTTCGCATTCCCAAACGTAAAGTAGACAGACGATTTGCCCACTGCAGAAGCCGCCACCCACTGAAGCAAACTCTTCAGTTGAGGATCACCACCGAAGACACCACACCCCCTGCAGGTCGGCAAAAAAAAAAAGTTCCACATTTCTTCTACAACGCGCATCGACACGTATGCACAAGTGTGTGTGTGTGTGTGTGCGCGCAAACCTGGACAGGCAAACGGACAAGCGGACAGATAGGTGGATCAACAACCATGCATGCACTCGAGGACTGACTAGCAGTTAGATGGAAAGACAAAGAGACTGTGTGGTTCAGTTTTCATCTATTTCTCCTTTTCCCATACGAAAAAAGCATAAGGAAAGAAATCACAAACAAATGGCAAAGGGTTGCGACCGATAACCTAGACACCGTGAGCAGGGGCATCCACAGAACTAGAGCTGAGCACAGACAGACACACAGGCACACACACACACGCGCGCGCGCGCAGAAACACACGAAGACGCAGAAATGAGTAGACTCGCATAACCAACATCAGACTGAGCAGCTTCCCACACTCCTCCATTACTTTCTCAGAAAGGAGACGAAAGAAAGGCCAAGTGTCTCTTGCTATGCACTTTCGAGGAAAAACTGCGCAACAAAGGAAACGCAAATGGTCCAGACCACGTGTGCTCAAACTCCTGACCAATTTCCGGTCGCGATTTGTTTTGAAGGTTCAGTGAAAGGGCCTCCTGCAGGCACAGACATATCCACAGAGGAAGCCCGAATTGGTATCTTGGGACCAGCAATCGCGTCAACCGCATCGCACCATTCACACCGCAAGGTGAATATGCAAACCGCTTAATTCTCTCTCAGTGGATCATCCGACTTCTTTTATGCAGTGGTCCACACCTCCTCCGTTCCTTCCTGAAGAAGAGAAATCAGTGGCGCAATGGACATCCCAGGAAAAAGCAACTCAAAAAGGGGCGATTCACACTCTCCCTCAGAGAGCCAAAAAACAGAAAAAAAAAAGTAAGCAGGCCCATCCACCCTCAAAAAAACAGACAGACAAACAACCAAGCAAGCAAGCGAGCAAGCAAACAAACAAACAAACAAACAAGCAAGAAAACCAACCTCGAAATCCGATGATCGCCTTCCTCACTTCACGCAGGATCAGGTCTTCATCGTATTGTCTGTACGCAGGGAACTCGAGGGCATCGATGGCGAACACCTCCACGTCCCTGTGGCCGGAAGGAGTTACAGGTCCCCTGCCAAAGTAACACCGATGGAACGTGGGGGCTCCGGGCGGGAGTGCTTCCTGTCGCACGAGGCTCGGGGCTCTGCACACGAAAGTGAAACCGTCCCCATAGCCTGCAGGCAGCGCGACAAGGGAGGCTCAAGCGAAGACTCACGAAAGAAGGAACGGGCAGATTTTGTCAGTCAAGGTTGAATGCAATCACGACGGTGCAGAAACATATTTAAAAACAAACGAAAAGCAGCACTAGAAAAAGAAAACTGCGAGCACGCACCACTCCCTCACTTTTCCCCAGTCCCCTTTAGGAACACAGGCTGTTCTACCAAACAACCACCCCCTTTCCCCCTCCCTCGACCCCACCCGAGTAGTGAGCGAATTGTTCTACCCCGCAGATGTGGAGGGCTTCGTTGTCTGCCATCACCTCTGCGAGCAGCATCATCACGTACAACTCCGGACACACAGCCAGACGGATCTCTTCCTGCACACACCCGTAACCGAGGGCCCCTCCTCCAAAGTACTTGTTGGCAAAGTCAGCCTGCGTTAATTCATGGAGTGAAGATAGAAAAAGAAACGTCACTGAAATCAACAGGGGCGTACTGTAAGTGCATGTATCGATTGACGAGTGGCGAAAGCGCCGATTGAGTCAGAACAAAAGTGGACAGCCCTGATTCGATAATCACCGGCATCTCCACAACCTACAAAAGCAGGCCAAACTACCTGCCTGCCTTTTTCCCCATCTGCCTCGTCTCACTCTCTCACCGTCTCCCTCCCCCCCCCCCCCCCCCCCCCCCCCCCCCCACACACACACACACACCTAACACTCACACTGACACTCACTCACTCACCCTCTCTGTCTCACCCACACACGCACACACTCTCATTCATTCATGTTCATTCGCCCTCTCACCTACTCCCTCACTCTTTCATCGACTTTTTCTTCCACTCACTGTCTGATTAACTCACTCGCTCACGGAACCACATGATTTGTTCCCTTCACTGTCGCCTTCATTCTCCCAGGATGCTCCTCCTCTCCTTGAGAAATATCCCCCCTCTCTTTCCTTCTCTCTCTCTCCCTCCTCAGCTGACCTGAAGTGCGTCCTCCACAGCCTCGATGCACCCTCTCCCCTCCACATGGAAGGGCAAAAGGGGTGAACTCGCACAAATCAAACCATCCGCCTCTCCTGTCAGAGAAGGAAGGGGGACAGCCAGACAGTCAGAGAAATCGAAGAGGCAGACACAGGAAATTGGTTTGAGGGAAGAGAACAGAGGAGAGAGGGAGGCAGGGAACGGCATAGGACCAGAAGTTGCGGCCCCTTTTCTCGCTGTCACTTTCTTTCTCCGTTTCCGAAAATCTCGACTTTCTATTCTTTTCTTTGCTACCCTCCCCACTTCTTTCTCTCAGCACTCCACGCAATCGATCGAGTGCCTCTGCTCCCCGTCTCCGACACAATCTTCTCTCCGCAAAGATGTTCCCTCCTCTTTCTGTGTGTCAACTGATCGAAGAGTACGAATCCAGTAAGCCGCCATTCTTCGCTTTGCAGACCGATGTTCACTGTCCGATCAGCCGCTTCCCTTTTTTCATCCCCCATTTTGACGGCTTCGCTGCCAACTTACGCACCCTCAGCGAGCACTGCCCTGCTGTACGACACCTTCTCCTTCCTCTTCGGGTCGTCGAGGGGCAACTCGGCCATCAAGCAGAAGTAGGCGAGAAGGCAGTAACATTTCTCGGGCTGCAAGCAGGCAGACGGAGGGACAAAGAGGGACGGCCAGAAAAGGGATATGGAGGGTGAAAGAGCTCGGTGAGTTAACTTTTTCGGAGGGTGAGTTAACTTTTTCGTTCATTCGTACACGGACATCTCTCTTTTTGTTTATCTGTCCCCCCACCTCATCCCAATTTGTGTGTTGGTTTCTGGTCCCCCCGCGCGTTTGGGTCATGTGAATCGCCTTCCTTACTTCAAGCAGGCCAGAGTGACACAATCAAGCAAAGGCAAGAGTACCAACACAAAGAGCGACCTGATCTTCCGTGATGTTGAAGAAGTTGTAGCTGTTGAAGTTGTCGCATTCGTCAGGAGGAAAGGGAGGAACCACCCCGAGAAACCCCGCAGAAAGAACCGCAAAGACTTCGTTCTTGCTCAAAGTCACGCAGTGCGGCTTCTGAGCCAGAAGCCTTTGGAGTGGAATTTTGTTCTGCGCAAGGGCCAGAGCCCCCTGTGCCATTTGTGGAACGGTCGTTGAGAAAAAATCCGACAAGGTTGAAATGCCTTTCGCTTCCAGGTGACGTAGACAAATGTTGAGAGCTTGCATTGGACACTTTGGATCTGCGTCCTCCATGTCTCGTTGGTAGACGTTGCCTGATAGGTAGCCGAGCTTGAGAATGGTTTTCTGCAAAGTGACTGAATCTTTGACGGCTCTCTGAGAGAGCTCCGTCAAAATGGCGATCAACGTCTGCGGAATTTCCATTTCGATCTTTTCTTGCAATGGAACCGTGTGTTCTCGCCGGACTTTGATGGGGCAAGCACGTAGACGGTCTCGGGGCATACGAGAGTGCAACAATTCTGTAAGAGTCCTCCACGCACACGGACAGTTCAATGCCTTCCTGCCTGTTTTTCTCCCAAGGGTTTCTCGCCGGTTCAATTGCAACGTTCTGCTCGCTCTTTTTTCACCGTAGATTGCCTTAGATCGAAGCTCGAGACTGAATCGAAGTTTTGTTACTTCGGAAACGCCACCCCTCGGACCGAATCATTCCTCGTCTGCTGATTGATGCCGATTGAGAGATATATTGCGAGTATCCATGGCCATGTGTACTGCACCTGCGAGTGGGTAATTTTTGTGTGGAGCTGTAGTATCGTGACCGCGGGCTTTGAAGATCTTTGAAGTGACACACAAAAAAAGAAGACGCAGGGGACACAAAAAAATTCCCGTATCCGATGGTGTCGGATAAAGGGGGGGGGGGGATCACCAGCTCTGGATCATATCGGATATTCTGGTCGGACCCTGGAGTAGGCAGTGCGCTGGTCATGACTGAGGGATAGGAAGTACTTAGCAAATGCCGAAGAAGGCATTCGGACGGAGGAGCATCAAGTATGAGGTCGTATGAGAGAGAGAGCTAGCAGCGAAAGCAGTAACCAGGATAGAAGGAGGAGACGAAAGACACATAAACCAGATGCTATGAACAAACTTTAAGTCAAGTTCAATATACGTACAAGGGTTGGCGTGCATCGTGTGCTGAAATCGCTAGCTTATACTAAAAATGGAGTATAAAAAACTGTAGGAAATTGGATTTTAGACTTTTAATAGAATTTACTAACTTCAACTTAGCTGTGAATGCTGCCTAGCTCCCCCTTTTCCTCCCCCATTGGCCGTAGTAGTATATGCCACTGTACATATTTGTTCACATCGTGTAATATCGTGGTCAGTGTCTGACTCTAACCCAATTTCTATGTATTTCCGTATGATTTCCATATATTTTTGCATATAAGGAAATATCCTTTTTTATGTAACATTATATATATGCAATTTCTGAACTGAATGCATAATAATTAAAAACTATACGTAACACTTTTTCATTTTCACTCTTTGATGTAGTGTAATGCACTGAGTGACTCTTTACTCCGTATTTGGGATACGTAGATAAAATTCTTACAATATTTTAATAACAGTGTTACTGTTTAACATCATTTGAACAACAGTTTAATATGCAATTAAAGTTATCATGATGCATTAAATAATTATTTTTTAGAAAGTAAAAAAAAAAAATCTCTACATTTTTGTTATCTTTTTATAGTATGAGTGTGGGGCCTAGAGAAAGTATAAGATTAGCAAAAATTAGTAGCCCAAATAAGCTTTAGTGTACTTTAGTGCCAGTGGGCGGTGACAGTAGTATACGTTGTATAATCTAAAATTTTAATCATCAAAGGTCTCCAATATTAAAATGAGACATATGTTAAAACGTAAATTAATATACATATCTATGTATACATGTTGTTTACTCAAATTCTTAAACAGCTAAATATACTAGAAGCCAAGCAGGCATGCAGAAAGAACGGAGAGAAAGACAGCAGCCCGTCATAGCGCGTCCAAGCCAGAGGTGTCGTGGTCTGAAAGCCTGAGATTTCTGAAAGAGCCACTCACGAGGTTACTCAGCAACAGGAGTTCTTTGATTCTTTCCACGCAGGCGTACGATGAGTTCACTCCATGTGTCATACGCAGCGTCTCATAACTCTGCAACTTCCTTTCATCGTTTACCCTAATGGCCGGACCTGCAAGAGGAGGAGCAAGCGGGACAGAAGTATTAAGTTTTGTGCAAGCTATCAGTCTGAGACAATTTCTGTGGCAAGCAGCAGCATACTGATACACAATCGGGGTACCTGCACTTCCTTTATGGACACACTGGCACGGTGGACCCTCGAACGTCCTCAAACCTTCTAATCACACATACATACCAGCATGCATGCAGACAATAAAACAATAAAACAGATACAGAAGTATACGCGGCATCCCACGGGCAAAGACAGGCGATCAAATGAGGATACTCAGAGAAAGAGAGGCCAAAAGAAAGCAGCAAAGTCACAGGCAGAGGAAGGCAGCGACATACACGGCCGCAGAGGAGGAGGAAAAGGCATCGTCCACACACACACACACACACACACACACAGAGAGAGAGAGAGAGAGAGAGAGAGAGAAAGAGAGAGAGAGAGAGAGACAGAGAGAGAGAGAGAGAAAGAGGGAGAGACCCACACAAAACACACCCCCACACAGAGTACACACACACACACACACAGAGAGAGAGAGAGAGAGAGAGAGAGAGAGAAAGAGAGAGAGAGAGAGAGACAGAGAGAGAGAGAGAGAAAGAGGGAGAGACCCACACAAAACACACCCCCACACAGAGTACACACACACACACACACAGAGAGAGAGAGAGAGAGAGAGAGAGAGAGAAAGAGAGAGAGAGAGAGAGACAGAGAGAGAGAGAGAGAAAGAGGGAGAGACCCACACAAAACACACCCCCACACAGANACACAGACACAGACACACACACACACACACACACACACACACACACTCATACACACAGACAGACACACACAGACACAGATACAGACACAGACACAGACACACACACACACACACACAGATAGACAGACAGACAGACAGACAGACAGACTATATCGTCTTTTCTTTTCCTTTTTCTCCTTCTTCATTCTCTTCTGTTTCTTTCTTTCTTCTTTTGGTGCGCTCTCACAGACAGACAGACAGACAGACAGACAGACAGACACAGACAGACAGACAGACAGACAGACACACACACACACACACCAAGAATTTCGTCGTGACGGTCTCACATTTCAAACGCAGTATTTGAGTTGCAGGAACGGACAAGCGTTTCTACAGATAGGCGAAGAGAAGCTGACCGAGATCCGGATTGCTCTCACTCATGTTTGTCGTCGCTGGCCCCTATCGATTCGGCACTCTCCTCGTCAAGACCGTTCTCTTTTCCGTCTAGACCTCCATCGGCCTCGATATCTCTGCAACTAAGACAAGAGCGTGGAGCTTGCATTTGTGATATAGTTTAATCTTGGATGTGCTTGGGTGAGAATTGAGTGCCTCACATTTATCTCCCTCTTCTTTTCCTTCTTCCTTCCCTCTCTGTGCCTATCTGGAGCAGACCCTCAGAGCCGCGCTTTTAAAGTTATTTGGTGGCACTCGGCAGGTGGCGCTGCAATTTGATGCGATCATGCTCATTGAGTGTGTGATGGTGAATGCTCATGGTGACCCCGATCCGCCGAGAGGAGGAGCAGTTCTTCCGGGGACAGGTGGTGGGCGGACGTCATCGAGACCAGTGCGCCGATGGTAAGCGAGGCTGGAGACGGCCTGTATCTGCTTGAGGGGCAGGCGAGATGAAAGCGTCCTTTTTACTCGGAGTTGGGCCTGGGCGCGAGAAGCTGAAGGAATGGACAAACAGGCAACGACCACGAAAGCGTCAGACGTTGTCTCGACAGGCTGGTGTCCTCCAAAGCCTTCACTTAATTCGACGTTCCACTTGAAGGAAGGCGACTCAATCTGCAGTACGGACGCAATCAAACATTTATTTTTTTACGTATCATGAAGCATTCCGTTTTCTTGATCAACAAAAGTTCTGTCAAATGGGGGTCGAACGCGTCACAAAAAGACATCCGGTTCAAGTTGAAACAGAAAGAAAGAGCAAAAGTTCGCTTAAATTTGGAAACAAAGTGTGCATTTCTGAACGCTCCGGCACGCAAATAGATGCACAGAGATCTGGAACTGTAGAAACGCGAACAGATCGCCGCAGTGCTTCTTTACTCACCTTTGTTGAGCGAAGCAACCTGAAGAAGTCTCCAAGCAGAAGCGGTCAAGTTGGCATTGGAAATCTGTCTTGGCGTCCCGTTGGTTCGTCCCGGAAGGCGGTAGCGTCAAAGTAGTCGAAAAGACAGGCACGTACGCAAGCAGGGAAGGGAAAGTCTTGAGATCAAGTCATGAATCAGAGGGGGGACAATGTCTTGAACCGATTTTGCGCCTAGCTGAAAGACGAAATTTGGTTCGATTGTTAGACGGACATTCTGCTACCAGACTTGCAACAAGGGCATGCGCATCATAGATGTATGCTTGAATTCATGCAAATCTGCCTGTTTGCCTAGATCTCCAAGCACCTGCACATTGTCAAGAACAGCCCCTCATATCCCTTTCCAGAGCCCCACCCGTCCCCTCACTTTTGACTTGTTGGCATCTCCCTTTGATTAAATAATCCACTATCACTTCATTCCCCACAGGACCCCCATACTATTGGAAATCGTGATTGTGTAGGAGACTGATGTCCAAACAAGACAAAAGTGAGGAGCACTGCATCAGAACCGATCTTATTGGGCACGCAGGTACCAATATTTCCACTTTAGGAAGCATCTGGGAAGAAGGCACTCCATCAACGCACAGATTCGGACGGCCTGTGTTCCCGCTTGATCCTCCAGAAGCTCCGCAGCGCAGGCTTCATGCAAGCCAGCCGTGCATGTGAACGGACAGATGGCGCCTGCCAGTGGGGGGTTTGATATATGGAAGCTCACGCAGTCTCTGTGCTCTCTGAGCTGTAACGCGTGTAAGGTCTCACACTCTTTCTTCGTCTCCAGCTTTGGCTCTCCCGTTGATCGAAGTAGACGGGTATCATCCAGAAGCGTCCGCGGTACAAGTCTGCTCAATATCTTCTGCTCAGAGTCCCCCCTCCACCTCATTTCTCCTCGTGTCTGCGCCCCCCTCTGTTGGCCGATGTGTGTGTTTGTGTTTGTGTGTGTGTGTATGTGTGTGTGAACGCCACCACGTGTTGTTTGCCAAATATGGCTGCCACTTCTTTTGCGCGAGTTTTCATCATGTGGGTCGTCAGAAGTCTGCCTAGGATGCTTTTCTTCCTGCGATCGTGTTACAATCTTACCAAGCTGTACGCCTCTGATCAAATTCTTCCCCCTCTCTCTCTCTCTAAGTATGCAGACATTCCTAATCTCAAAAGGGACGAGATCTACTCTATTTGTATTCACGAGGGAGGAAGGTTTGAAGTTTTCCTTTGCATCGGCTTCACCCTTGACAGACTCCATGCCTATTTTCCTTTTCTCCTGCTCACCGACAGACGCTTGCAAGATGCAAGAAAACGGGGGAAAACATGACATGGTCACTGTAGCAACGGGGAGAGCCGGCGACAAGAGGGCAGAAACCGGCAGACAAACAGAGAAGCAGAGATAAGGAGCCTTGCTTCAAACAGACCGAAGAAGACTGGTAGACAAACATGCCCTAGGTACTTCATAGACGGAGAACAAGAGCAAAATCAATCAATCTTCTTGATCCGACCTGCGGTCTTTCTTTCTGTGCGCATTCTCCCGAGTCTCCTCGATGTCATCAGTGCTGTCTTCCGCCTGCAGATTAATTTCAGAGATTGCAAGGGCGTCGTTGATTCACAGTTTCATGTGCGCCATTTTGCTGAACTTCCTCACAGAGACCTTTTTTTGTCAACTGAACTGCGGATGGATGCCGCTGACTTCAGATGCGCATGTTTTCATTCTTCAGTACAACACTTACGCGGTGTGAGGGAGATTTATCATTTCTTCGAACAACTATATATCGTGTGTACATGCAGGCTGACCTCTTCCCTTTGCCTTTTTGTCGCTGCTCTTTCCACCTCGTCGGGCTGCACCTGCATGTGTGAAAATGCATTCATCTGAGAAATCCTTCCAACGCTCACTCTCAACCTGTCAGTTGAGAAGTTGTTCAGTGTTTTAGTTAGATTGTCAGCTGGACATGCATAGTGAAAGCACCAGGCTGCAATATAGAAAGAGAAAGAGAGAAAGAGAGAGAGAGAGAGAGAGAGAGAGAGCCAGAAACAGAGACAGGGACAGGCAGAGATACAGAGAAAGACAGAGAGAAACAAAGAAAGAGAGCCAGAGACAGACTGTATCGACCTTTCTTTCCTTTTCCTCTCCCTTTAGGCCGGCAGGCAGGCATGGAGGCAGGCAGACACACTATATGTTTCTTCTTCTTCTCCCTCCTTTTCTTCATGAACACCACAGACAAAAAAAAAGAAAGAAAGAAAGAAAGAAAGAAAGGGAGAAAGAAAGAAAGAAAGAAAGAAAGAAAGAAAAAAAGAACAAAGACAAAAGAACAGCAAGCAGGCAGACAGACAGACAGACAGGTAGGCAGGCAGGAAGACAGGCAGACGGACAGACAGACAGACAGACTATATAATCGTGTTTTCTTTCCTTTTTTCTCCTTCTTCATTCTCTTCTGTTTGTTTCTTTCTTCTTTTGGCGCCACATAGACAGACAGACAGACAGACAGACTATATGTTTCTTCTTCTTCTCCCTCTTTTTCTTCATGAACACCACAGACAAAAAGAAAGAAAGAACAAAGACAAAAGAACAGCACCAGCAATCAAACAGCGTGGGCAGGGGGCCCGAAAGGTGAGAGTTAAGCGCCTCTTGCCTCTCCACCTCCCGACAGACTTTCACGTGATCAGACAGACAGACAGACAGAAAGGCACGCAGAAAAACAAACTAGTTCCTTCCTTTTCTCTGACACAGACAGTAACAGAGACAGAAAATGTCAGCGAACAGTTGAGAAAATAAATGAGAAGGCGGTGCAACTGCATGACTTGCCAGCTACACACCCACCGACTTTGTAGACCGACTGTGGCTGACACTCGTATCGCCGCGCAAATGATTGGTTGACTTACCATCGAAGGAGAAGAAGAAGAAGATGAAGAAGACACAGAAGGACTCGCAGCTCTCTGAGACCATACAGAACAGCAGAAGACATACACACGCACTCACAGACACATACATACACACACAAAAGCACGAGAAGGCTCGATGTACAACAGTGCAAGAAAAAACAGTCCAGGAACAACCAGAAAGAACACAAGAGAAGACGCGTCAGAAAGAGAGAGAGGGAGAGAGAGAGGGAGGGAGGGAGAGAGAGAGAGAGAGAGGGAGGGAGGGAGGGAGGGAGGGAAGGAAGGAGGGAGGGAGCAAGAGGCCGATTGGTGACCTGATGGAGAGCTGTGGCAGCAAAGTGTATGAGAAAGCACGAACACTTGCTCAACGGTCAGGACGGGGAGTTGCGGGCAAGGTTTAATGATCATGGCAACTTATGGATGGAAGACCCAATCAACGCTGACCAGCTTGGCAAGAATGGCCTCCGCACGTTGGAGCTTTGCCCTGAGGTCTAAGTTCTGCGCAGTAAGGACTGCCTTGGCGTGTTCGAGGGCTTCGATATTCGGCTCAGGATCCTTCATGAGGGATATGAATACAGCAAACTCAATGAAGTTGTGGAAACAAAAGACAGCCTTACGGCTCTGAATTGATCTCTGACATCAAAAAAGTTAGACGCAACAAGTGGATCCTCTCTGGTGTCACAAAGTACTCTTGCACCTACTCCGCTCCGTTTCTTGCCTTGTGCGACACACAGACAGACTAAGAGGACAGGCGCGAAGGAATCAAAATATGCATCGAATGAGAGCATCCAGGAATGCAAAGCATTGGACGGAGCAGCAAAAAGGCCTCAAAAACGTACTTTGGGGGTGCGATGGTGGGTGTTCCCCGTGTTCTGCAGGTGGAAAAGAGAGAGGGAAAGGAAACGTGTGCAAGAATTAATCTACGGTGAATTGAATGGAAAAAGGGGGGGTGCACTGGGATTGAATCGGATTGGAGACAAAGAGAGTGACGGGTCAGAAAAAAGAGAAGACGAAGAGGACAGACACACGCAAGCGTATCCCATGAATGCAAGCTTTTATTCTTTCCCCACCTGCGCATCAACCTGGACCAGGTTAACAACATCAGGGAATCCGCTTTTTAGAAGGAACACTGTCTCTTTTGGGTCTGTAATAAATTGCTGTGCACTTGTAACCCAAAACGTAGAGAGAGGCCTAAACAGCACCTCAAACTCACAGGCCTCCTCCTGGAAGAGGCTGAACTTCTCAATGTCATACGCCTGGGAGGCCTGAATTACAAAGACAGTTCGGGGACCTGGGCGCGGGCCGCAGAAAGCTTCCTCCATCATCACATGGGCTTCCTTCGTTGTGCTCTTGAATTCATACCACTGGATGAGGGAGTTTCTCGTGAAGTGACCAACAGGATCATGGTGGTCGACCGACGGGAACACCCACGGTACGCCCCTTCTTACTTCACCTCTGTAGTGGTAGTGGGATGGTAGGGCCTCGAGCGCTGTGTCAAGAAATTGTATGTAATTGAGGCATGCGCGCAACTCTGGAGAGATGCCTCCCGGGCCTGCCGAGCGTTCGGGTGAGTACATCACCTTATTTACAGACAGGCAGACGGCTGGATCGTCCAGTGTGTGCACAAAGATGACTAGGGCATAGTCGATCGGAAAGCTGGGGGGCAGGCCGAAGCCTCCTTCTGCTGTGCCTTTGTACAAAGCTCCTGAGCTCTCCCACTCATCTCTCTTTCCCGTGATAGCATGCTCAAGGAGCATGACGTCAATGCCGATAAACGAGAGGGAAGAAACTGCAGCCTTCAAAGAGGGCTGGATTGTCGTCGCTTCGATTGCGTCTCCAAGTCGTTTGGCCCAAACATGATCGATTCTGTCCATTTCGGGTGTTGTCAGAGAAAGAAGAGGAGGGACGAACAACAGAGGACAGATTAAGCTGAATACAAAGTGACCGCTGTCCGGATCGATGCGCTTCTTTTGCTCAAACGTTCAGGCTGTACAAAAGAAACTTTGGATGTCTCGCAGAAATCCAGATCGTTCTGACACTGTTGTTCGACGAGTAGACAGAAGACACTGTTGTTCTGACACTGTTGTTCGACGAGTAGACAGAAGACACTGTTGTTCTGACACTGTTGTTCACGTGTGTTTGCTTGTCGGAGAGTAGGCAGATAAGCACAGATGGCCTTCCTCACAGCAAATGAAGAGAGGAGCAAACGATGAACTTCTCAGTTCTGGAAGCGTGCTGCGTGCATACGCAGTACATAAGTTAACTCTCTCTTTGTATGCAGGCGTGTATACGTAAAGAAACAATTAATTTAATCGCGCGCGGTTTGCGCGCGCAAATATATGCATAGTTTTATTATAGTATAGTTTTGTTGGGTGTGCGCCGGGTACACCAAACATGGCATAGTTTATAGTTCCCCTCCATGTTAATTAAGATAGTGAGGGACTCCCAGCCACCGGCCGGGGCCTCACAGTTTGGTCTGTGCATGCATAGGTGCATCGTCAAGTATCGTCAAGTTAATTCTATTTGTCTACTGATTACTACTGATCGAACTGTATAAATTCTGAATTTAGCGTTTTACACGAATTCTGCCTGTCAATCTCCCCACAACCACCCAGGCCCGAAAGCGACATCTCCCCTACCACTCTCTGTAACATAAATTCCTTTTCCGCCCGAGCTTGTACTCCTTATCCTCCCACCCCCATCTTGCTTTTCCCTACCAAGAGATCTGCATTCTCTCGTTCCAGTGTGGTGCAAAGCCTGTGGCACGATTAATAGGTTTTTGCGCCTTATAGTTTGGTTGCCATGGGGTGCACCTGTGTACCGGGTATACCAAACATGGCCGCAGTGCCGCGGAGCGGCCCTAAACCCTACAACCACAGCACGCCGTACTTGCAAAACTTGTAAAAACTTGGAAGAAAGGGGGGGATCGTGACATGATTGTTCCGATCTTTACCTCATCTGAAGTAACTTCAAGTCGTGAACCAACTTCTTCTTTTTTTTTTTAATAATTGATCAGCAATTGATCAAATCTTTTATTGGAACACCTTTAAAAACATTTTTTGGGCGTCTGCATCGCATTGCCAGTAAAAAAACTATTTTTACGGTATATAGGGCCGTGTCCAAAACTAGGTTTAAAATAAAAGGGGGCCTAGAACTAGGCCTAGAATTTACCTAGAAAGAACTGTAGCGCAGCTGCAGTACTAAAAAAGGCCGCTCTAGAAAGTTTGATCCATCGGTATCCACCGGCCTAGCATTAGTCAGTTCTAGTTATACCTTGCAGGTAGCTAGGATTTTGCTAGATTTTGCGGGATTTTAGCCCAGGATTTTAGCGGATTTTACAGGATTTTGGCCAGGATTTTAACGGATTTAGGCGGATTTTGCCTAGGATTCTGCCGGACTATTTCTCCAGGATTTTAGAATCTAAAATCCTGGTTCTAGGGATTATAAAGACTAAAATCCTGGATTCTAGGATTTTAGAAATGAATGCCAGAATTTTAGGGGATTATATCTTTCCCGTAAAATCCTAGGAAGAGGCTAGGATTTTAGCTTTCTTCCAGGATTTTAGATTCTAAAATCTTAGGTGTAGGGATTATATTTTTAACGTTAAGAGTCCGGCAGAATCCTGGGCAAAATCCGCTAAAATCCTGGCCGAAATCCCGTAAAATCCGCTAAAATCCTGGGCTAAAATCCTGGCTACCTGCAGGGTAGTCCTAGTCATAGTCACAGTTAGTTAATTTCATTGACTTGCAACTGTCAGCCAAAAGCAATCGTTACCTGCTCTAGCATTCTTCGATCCATCTAGAAATATGCTCCGGACAGCCTCCTGTATACATAAAAAATCACGTTAAGTTAGCTGCACCACGGCACATCAGCCTGTCATCTGAGTCAGGCAAGAAACGCATGCAGACCGAAAGAGAGAGAACATGCAATGCACAACGATTTCAGCGTGGATCAACCAACCGACTCAACTCAAAGAAACTTTGGCTTGTGGCTGGAGGATCTGCGAAGCTGATGCGTTCCTTTCATCATGATCATGAGGTAGAGCATGCACACTCATTCACCCACGCACGCACGGCTTGTACGTTGAAGAAAAAAGACAGTCAGGAAGGATCGAAAGGATCTGATGCAATCATGTCAGATAACGAAACTGCATCACATCATGATCAAGCGAACACATCATGCGCTGAAACACGAAAACATTTACTGCAGCATTTTTACGAGGAAGACTGCCACACACACGAACACATGTAGTGATACACCCGCTCAGCTTTCTTCGAACACGCACCCGCTCAGAGCAATGCAGGGTCCAATTTCACCACCACAAAAAGGACTGAGAACCCGAAAAGAACTGCAATGCCAAACCACGACAAGGGCTTCAACCAAAAAGGAAGCCTTCTGTCCTCTGCGACGTGAGGAAGCTGCACAACTCTGTAGTTGAGGTATGCGAAGAGCCACGAGACGCAAAAAGAAACCGACGTCGCAACGTCCATCACGAATTTCACGTTTGTCCCCAACGCAAAGAAGAGCCCAAAGGAGGCCCCCGCCATTGCGCCCATCCAGAGAAAGGCGGAGAGAGAGGCTTTCGAGGACACGCCGGAAATTCGGAGGGTCTCGATGCAAATGCGGGCAGCGCCATCCTGTCAAATCAAAGCAGGAAGCAGACAGGACACGAACAAAGTTGCGTCGACAGGGAGTATATTCTCTTTTTCAAAAAGAATGGGAAACGTGGCGTGGATTTCGCTGGCGTAGAAAATTTTGGCGTGGAAATTCGCGAAGAAAAAATGCGCGCGTGGAAATTCGCGCCAACGTGAAAAGCGTTCTACGCCAACGCCAATTCGGGCTGGCGCCAACGTGGAATTTCCACGCCAGCGAAATCCACGCCACGTTTCCAATTCTTTTTGAAAAAGAGAATACTACGAACGTATCGGGATTCGGAAAGCTCCTCGAAATAGATATCATCACACACAAACCCGAACATGGAAACACGCAACTCACCCACCGAGACCGACGCACGCCGACGCGCGCGCACGCACACAGACACACACACACACTCACGCCCAGAGAAAGAGAGAGGGAGGCAAAGCAAGAAAAAGAAGTCGAAGTAACAGCATGAGAAAGAGAAGGTAAGCAAGCGAGCGCGAGAGGAAGACAGAAATCGCAACGGAACAAACGGGAGAGGGAGAGAGAGAGAGAGAACCAGCGAGAGCGGGAAGGGATAGGCTGAACTGACAAAGGAAAGGGGTAGCCAGCAAGAGAGAGAGAGAGAGCGAGCGAGCGAGAGAGAGAGAGGAAGGGACACAAGACGGAGAGAGGAAGGGATGGAGAGAGAGGGGGAGGGAGGAAGAGAACAAGAGAGAGAAGAGACGGAGGGATGGAGGGAGAGAGCACAAGAGAGAGAGAGAGAGAGAGAGTGGGGGAGGGATCAAGGGAGAAGTAGAGAGGGAGCGAAAGAGAGAGAACCTGCTCACCCAGGAAGAGAACCGAAAGAAAAAGAGAGAAAGTGTCCACTCAGAAAATCTGAGAGAAGCTCCCGCAAGGAAAGAGACGACCAAGTAGCGCTCTGCACTGTCAGTGCCTCCACTGCCCAGGCCGAATCGAGTGGGGGAAAAGAAGAACCCACCCGCCAACACAGCAGCAGCTTACCTGGAAGGACATCGCTGTTGAGAGCACGGTGCAGGTAGCAGAGGCCCCAATGAAGTACCGACTCCAGGACCCCAAGGCGGCGCCGTACATCCCGACGACCTGACCAGCGAAGACTGCGGAATTCCCAGAGAGAATCTCACCGCTCCCGTAAAGAATCAAGCTGCCCATCGTAACGAACCTGCACACACATAATCAATTGAATGCATACGTACGGACATGCCGGTACAGAGATCAAAGGGCGAACGTTTTTGATTCTCTGCGTCCGCTCTTCATTCGCTCTTCGAGACACGGAAAGACAACTGACAGAAAGCACGGCACTTCGATCAGGATGACTGAGCTTTCGCAACTTTCCTCTCTGAACACGTATGCTTTGCAGTAACCCTGCCCTTCTCAAGTGCCCACTCGTGGGTGTGTGTCTGCAGATAAACTTTGCTCAGTTCTTCTTCTCCATTGATGCATTCCTGGCGTCTCTCTCCCCCCTCTCTGGGCGAGAGCGTCTTTTTTTTTTTCTGTGATACACTCTCGTTCTTCCTCCCTCAATGCGTCTCTCTGTCCCGTCCTCTGAACTAAAACAGAAAGCAAATTCGACAAAAGGGAGACTGTTCTGACTTTTTACTACATGAATCACGTTCGCAATCAGCGGCCAGACTGGACTGACATGAGGGCAGTAACAGTGGTCAGTCCGTACCCGACGCGCAGATCAATGATGCTGTTCCGAAACTCCGTGTCTGTCAACGGAGGGGGGACAGCCGCTTCCCTCCGATGTTGCACTTCCTCCTCCGTCTCCCCACTTGACGCGGTCGTGTCCCCCCTTGCCTCTTCGACCTGCCTCTCCTCCCTTCCCTCTCTCATCAGCTGCTCCTGTCTCTTTCTCATCTTCTCCACTGTCCACGTGGAAGAGAAGGCTGAAGTCTCGATGCCCGTCGGCATCCATCCCATCAAGGCGATCAGAAAAGAAATGCTGTCACCAGTGAAGAAGTCACGAAAGTCAAAGGCGGGCGCATCAGGAAACCTAGGCCCTGCAACTAGAGCAGCAATTGTGGCCACCAAAGTGGAGATAGTTAGAACTGCGGCAATTCCCTTCATCATTCCATCAAGGAAGCCGAAGCCACCTACAGAGAGAATGCCGACGTTCACTGCAGCAACGATGCCGGCGATCCAATGAAGGGGGAAGCTCGGGGGAATTCCAAACAGAAACGCAAGCGTTCCAGCAGTGACCAGACAGAGTGCTGAGATCTTCAGGACCATGTAGACGAGCATGAAGACGAAAAAAGTCCACAGAATCCAAGTCCCCTGCCTCTTGTATCCCTCCAAAAGGGATTCTCTGGTCGCCGCTGCATACCGAGTGCCCATTTCAAAAAAGGGGTACTTGGCAATGATGGCCAGAAAAATGAAAAAAGAGACGGACATGCCAAAGCGAGCTCCAGCCCGAGTACTCTGAACTAAATGGGATGTGCCAATGGTTGTCACTGCAAAGATAATCCCTGGTCCCATTTGTTTCGCAAAGGATCTCCACCTGGAGACCCAAGAGGAGGAAGATGGAGCCCCATTCTTTGCAGTTTTGGTGGGCGCCTCATTCTTTCCTGCTACAGGCAATGCAGGAGAAGTAGAAGCCGATTCTCGGTGCGGCAATGTTGATGAGGAGTCATGAGACCGTGACGGCAAAGGGTTGGTGGAATGATGCTGCGTTGAAGGTCCGATGTCTGCTGCACATCCTTCAAGAGGAACCTCCAGGTCCTCGCTGTACAGGCTTTCGTTGCAGCTCTGTGAACCAAAATCGTCCTGAGTCGGGTTCTGGACGACGACTCCGCTATCTCTCACAACGGTGGGTGGCATTCTAGCACGCAAGGTTGAAAACTTCACTTGAAAGCACTCCAAAAACAGACTTTAAGGCTGCAGAGTGACAGAAGATGCAGAGAAACTACACGTGAGGACGGTGAGCTCTGGTCAGCTGCATGGTGTCTTCTAAGACTGGACGAAATCGATTGTGTCCGCATGGCATTCATGCAGTTTCCGAGCTAAATTTGATTGCCTTGATTGCCGCGCGATCGCGCTTTGCCGAGCTATATATATTAATATACGGGATACACCCAACCAGTTGGGTGAGTGCCATTTAGGGGGTCCGCTCACATTTGATTGGTGCACACCATCGGGGGCTTAGGCATGTCTTGTGTGCTGCCATGGGGCGGGGGCCACGGCAACACGCGCGAAGTATATACGACAAGACAAGACTATGCTTTTCGGGACCGCGTGCGTCGTATATATCCTGGCTTGTCAAAAAAATGAGTTGGTCAAGATTACCAGGCCCGTGAAATATCCCTGGCTCATCAAAATAGCGTGGCCCATCAAAATAGCCTGGCTCGTCAAAAATCCATAACCCGTCAAACATTTATACCAATTTTATGGCCCGTCAAATATCCCCAGCCGGATAATTTCAATTCTAAGGCACTCACCTTTTTCGCGGGCGCACGTAATTAAGGCACTCACCCGTATAGCGTTTGGTTAATTTTTCGTTTGCGGGACTATTTTAGGTGGTGGTCTTTCTGAGGCCAGTCAAAGGGCGCATGGTTTGTGTCTAAAAGAACGTGTGCACGCGCGCGCGTGTGGCTAAAAAAAAAAAGGCTCATCCGTGAAAGTGAATGTGCAATATAGTAATGGACTTTCCAGGGTCCCCGCGCGTCAAAGTCGCCAAGGAAAAATCCCGTGTAAGCTCCGTGTGAGCGGCTACGGAGATGATGTTTTGGGAAGGAAGTGCCCCCCCAGCGGATTTGCGGGATTCCCTAGCCCATAGTAAGTATAGTAAATGTATGTGCAACTCCTAGTAACTCTGTGTAAGTTACACTTGAGGGGTACGCATGTGCAAAGTAAGTAAAGCATACGTAATCATGGCTCCGTGCGAGTTGCTTGAGGGGCATATTTTGGAATTCGGGTAATACCGACCGTGACGGAGACAGAACTGATCCCCCCCTCAAAAATGAAAAAATGCGTTATGCGAATGCGTGCGATCTCAGGGCCTCTCGGCTGATCTCAGCAGAGCTGAGCTGCCCCCCGAGGCGATACATCGTACAAATGCGCGTCTGCGTTCCATGGATGGCTCCGGCCCGTGTCAGATCCAAATTTAATCGCTTTCCAGGGCCGTGCGACTAGAGAGACTTTCCGGGGCCACTTTGCAAAAAAAAAAAGTGAAACAAAAATGAATCCGTCTCCGGCCTGAAAAGTGATTAAATTTCCTTCCATTTGATCTACTTTCAACATCCTTTAACACCATTGATTGCCCTCCTTCTGAATGCCACGGCCCTCTGAACCGCTTCCCACAAGAGGTTACTCGTGTAAATCCTGCGTTTGAAAGATTGGATTGTGCGACTTGCTCAAAGTGAGAAGGAGAAAATTCCCATTCTGTTTGACGTCGCCCCTCCAGAGTGTATCTGTGAGACGACAACCAAAATATCCACCCAACCAGAGACTCAAGATGCTCCGTCTTGTCTCTAGCTTCCTCCTGGCGGCTGGTTGTTTTCTTTCTCGGGAGGCACATGCCCACAGAGGCCCAGAAGAGTGGCTGGTCATCTTCAACAAATACAGATGCATGTCCGTCGGGTTCTTTGCATTTTCAATTTCCGCGCTGCCGCTCTTTTTACATTTGAAGACTCCTGATTTCGTTTTGCTTCTCTCTGTGCAGGCACGACGCCCCCTTCCTCAAGTGGGATAATTGCCTTGCTAACTCAGCCCAAGGCTGGGCGAACCAGGGCCAGTGGGCCCTTGCCGGCGCTCTGGACCTCCCTCCTTGTGTCGGGCCTGCTGAGGAGAACATGGGAAGGCGCCAGAGTTCAGCTGCAGACGTGGCGGCGATGTGGTATGCCCAGGAGACCTTCTGGGCCAGCGGGGGGGGAGGGCCCACCAAAAACTTCAAGGCCATGGTGTGGAAGGGAGCAGATAAACTTGGGTGTGGTGTGAACCCCAACCTTGGGGCAGACGGTCCCCTGTATGTGTGCCGAATCAAGGGGAGCAACTCGAAGACCGACTGCAAGACGCCAAACGCCGCCGGTGAGTGGGTGGAAAAAGGAGGAGTACATTGGAAACAGAAGGAGATGCTCAGGAGGAATGGAAGACGGTAGACCTAACATTTTTTTCCTGTTGAAAGAAAAAAAATAAAGAGGAGGCCCTCGAATCCCCCGTCTCTTTATCTTTGTCTGCAATTCATCCCTTTGCGTTCTTTGGAGAGGGCTTGTTCTTTTGTTGCCGCCTCTATCAATTTCGCAGTATTTGTAATTAATTGTGTGTATGTGTGTGTGTGTGTGTGTGTGTGTGTGTGTGTGTGTGCAGGATGCGAGGCATCGATGGTTGGCCGGAGAAACTCAAAAAGCGAAGCCCAGTGCGAAGCGGAGGCCAAGCAAGCCTTGAGTCAGTGAGAGTGGGGGAATGAGATAAATGCTTCGACGGCGTGGCTCGTGCACTATTCCGAAGACAGGCTCTGCCGCAAAGGAGAAACAAAAGGTTGAGCATAACCCGAAAATGACTGCATCCCCCTCCCCTACCAACGAATGTCTCTCTGCAGTTCCTGTCACAACCACCACAACCCCTTCTCCCCCTGCCCCTACCCCTGCTCCCACGTCGGCCCCCCCCTCGAGCAATTCTGTCGACTTCTCACGAAACTTGGAGGGACAGCCTTGGTCAGTCAGTGAGTCAGTCTGTCAGTCAGTCAAGCCGTCAACGAGTCCGTGTTTTTGTTTTTGTTCTTTTTTACGTTTCCTTCGCGGCCACGGCCCCGCTCGCAACCTCTTCTCCAAGAAAATGCTTCTTCCCTCTGCTGAACCCGAGGAGAAGGAACGGATCACTGCATTTTAAAAAAGTGGAAGTATCGGGAATTTGCATTTGTCTGATATCGATGTGCCTGCCTGCCTGCTTGCTTCATTGCTTGACTGCGTGCACTGAATACAGGTGGGAGAATTGGAAGAAGTGGTTGATGGACAAGAACGGCACGATCCCGACTCCCCCTCAGGGAATGGCGTTGGGCATGGATTCTTCGTTTCAGTCGTTTTCTGATTTCCTGAAATCCTTCTCTTGGGGGGACTGGTGGAAGTTCGGGCAGAGCGGGGAGGTGTTTGCGGCCTCAGCTGAGACCAAAATTTCCTCCATTCTCCACAGCTACTCGGGAGAAGGCACTCCTGCAGGGAAGGACATGATGTTTGAGGCAGTAGCAGAGAGAGCGAGCTGGATTTACAACGAGTCAGCCTCTCTGGAGACAGAAGGAGACAGAGTGTTGAAGTTGGTCTCTCTGCTGACAGGGCCCCTGCAAAACAATCCCAACTTCCCTCTGTTCCTTGCAAACCTCACACGCTTCGGTTCCTTTATTGCCGACAAAGCCCTCGACCTCGCGGACCCTTCTTCCTCTGTTTACGCAGTACACTCAGTGGCTGTGGGCATTGAGAGTTATGCCCCTGCCGAGCTAAGGAACACAGCGTTCTTTGACGGTTTCATGGGGAATCTGGGGGCCCTTCTTGAAGGTCTCTTCAAGTCCCTCTTCTCCTTCGGCCTCCCCTTTATGTCCCCCCCAAACTGCCAATTTGCCGCAAGCACCGCCAACTCCCTTTTTGCCTCCGCGGTTTCCAAAGTGATCGGAATGGACGCAGAGGCCCTTCTGGAATTGCGGGGAGAACTCAGTGTCCGGCCAGAGAGAGAGACAGGGCTCAGAACTGCACCAAGTCTTCTTCAGATGTCTGCTTCAAGGGGAAGAGCCTCTGCGGTCAGTCAGTCAGTCAGTCAATCCACATTCTCTCTCTCTCTCTCTCTCTCTCCGTCTCTGTCCGGGAAAAAAACATCTCTACGCTCCTAGCTTCTCACAGTCCCTTTCTCCCCCTGGCCGCTCCCCCCTCTCTGAGTCGGGAATGGCGTCTTCTCACGGAAGCTGCAAAGAGAGCACAGCGCGAAAGAACAGAAAGATGACGACACCTCATGAGACATTCTGTACCGCGTAAACAGAAGAAGAGGCGCAGAATTCTTCCAAAAGTTAAAAAAATGAAACTCACCCTTTTCCTCATCTCCCTCCTTCTCCCTTTCCCTGTCTCCGTTCTGCAGGCTTCTTCTCCATCCCCCGTCTCTTCCAACAACAACAGAACATCCCAGCAGGCAGACGTTGCCCTCATTCAGAGAAACGCACAAGCCTCGACCACTCCCGTGCCAGGGGTCGGACCCGGCCCCGGATGGAACAAGGAACCATACAGCTGGCTCGTCCCTCCCGTCCTCGGACCCTGGTCTGTCTGTCTGTCTGTCTGTCTGTGTTCATGAAGAAAAGGAGGGAGAAGAAGAAGAAACATGCAGTCTGTCTGTCTGTCTGTCTGTCTGTGTGATATAGTCTGTCTGTGTCTTTGTTTGTCTCTGTCTACTCTCTCTCTCTCTCTCTCTCTCTCCCTCTCCATTTTCCTGTTTCACCATTTGTGCGTGTCCTTGCTTGCCTGCGTGTGTCTGTGTGTGTGTGTCCTCTTCAGCCTCTTTCACTGCACGATCGAGCAGTGAAAGAACCCACGACCTGTAATTCCACTCCTACGTGCGCTGCCTGCCTGCAGGTACATCCCGCCCTCCCCCTCGGGGTATTACGGCTGGGACCATTTGAGAAATTCCGAGCTAGACGATGAGCTGTACAACCTCTACAAGACCTTCACGCAGTACAGCTGGCTTTTGGGGTTTGCCGGTGACGGCCTGATGCAGGGTCTGACGGGACTTTTGGGAGGACTGTTCAACCCTGACGGTTTCGGGGGGGTCTTCTCGACCATCCTGTGCTCTCTGATGGGGCAGCTCGCGGGGGGCGGATTCTCTGGATTGTTCGACATGTTCAAGCAGCTCCTTGCAGGCGATTTCCTCGGGGTGTTCGCGAAATTGTTCGGCTTCATCGGCCCCGGGGTGGGGGGACCGAACGGAGGAGGGGGGTGGGTTTTGTTGAAGAAGGCCGTTAAGGAGAGCAGAGAATTCCACGGTCTGACTGCACTCCAAGTGGGAAAACACAAAAGCGCAGAGAGCGTCTCTGGTGTCATTGCAGAGTCTTTCATGATGTCTGTCGGACCCGGTCTCTCATCCGATCCTGACTTCGGTCAGTCAGTCAGTCCGTCAGGGTGTGTATGTGTGTGCGTGCGTCAGGTCACAGGAGGCAGGATTCATTTGTCTTTTTTTCGTTCTGATTCAACGGCTTTTTCTCTGAATCCTTCAGAGACATGTGAGCAGCATGAAACCGCAATTGCGAATTGTGGCATATTTTGGAAAGCAGACATCGCCACCTTCCCTCGCTGATTCTCCCTCCTTCCCCTTTCTCCCCTCTTTGTTTGTCTCAGAATCCACCCAATTCCCCTTCCTTATCTCTTTGTCCCTCATGTGTGCTTGTGTGTGTGTTCCTAACTCCCTGCAGCGAACTTCGTCGACCGCATCGCCCAGTTGGTTGACAACTCGGTCGTGTCTGCTCTCGAGGCAGGGCTGCCCTACGTGACCCCTGAGAACATCGCACACGGCCTGAATACCGTGGTTGTCCCCCACACCCAGTCGGTCGTCTTCGGTGTCCTGGCCGGACGGCGTCTGGGCACATCGTATAGCGGGGCCAATAGCGGTGCAGACATGACGACGGGGGTACAGGTGATGCTCCCGAAGCCTGCACTGATTGAAGTACAACATCAAGAGCAGAGGGAAAAGGAGAAAGAGAGACCAGTGAGACTCCGAAGAGCAGTCCAGTGAAGAAGCTGGAAATGAGCACGAAAATACTAGAGAAAGAAAGAAGTTTTCTTGAGGAAAATAAAGCAGAGAGTTAAGAGGAATGAACGGGTGAAGAGAACTTTTTATGATGATTTCCATTTGTCTCAGACATCGTGAATGAGTGACTGAAGGACCCTTCGCTGTCTGCCAGGTGCGTGGCTGAACGAGAACAGAGAGGGAGGGAGAATCAAAAGAATCTGTTGAGCAGTCATCTGCCTCCCGTTTCTTTCTTTCTTTCCCTCTCGTCAGTCTCGTTTCTCCCTGATCTGATGGGCTGTTGGTTGGTCAAAGTGAAAACCGATTGAGTGAGGCAATGTAGAGATTGGGTGGGTAAGAGAAGGAATTAAGGTGCATGATCGTGCCTCGTCTTTCGGTCGGTCAGTGGATACGAGAAATTGTCGGCATAGCGGAAAGGTGCAAACCGACTTTTCTCCAGTCACTTGATTTTATTTGTAGACCTCCAGTGTTTTTCAATCGATGCATGATCTTCCCTCCCTCCCGTGCTTGTCAGCATGGAGTATTTCTCTTTGTCAGCGTTTGTAAAAAATGAATGGGCCTCTTTTGTCTGTCTGTTTATCTGTCTGTCTGGTGACTTTGTTCATTCTTTCTACTTAGCTCTTTCTTTTGGGCCTTCCTTTTCTCTTTTGTTCTCCCTACCTTCCCTTCCTTTCTGTGTGTGTCTATCTTTCTCTCTCTCTCTTTCTCTGTTCGGGAAGTGGATGCAAAGTGAACCTGGTCAAAGAGGAAAGAAACGGCAAGGTGGGAGGCACAAGATGGGATGGGTGGGTGGAGACAGCTGGTGGTAGATGATTTGCGCTCCCTCTTGGCGACGGAGGGTCCCGAAGCCTGTTGGTTGGTCATGCAGTTTCTGTGGCTGTTCCTTCCACTTGCAGTCGTTGGAGCCCCCATGTTCTTTCTGACTCTCTCTGTTCACTTCTTGAATTCCCGATTCCCTCCCTGCCTTCTGAGAAGGTCACGAGGAAAGAGGGAAGGAAGAAAAAGGACAAAGAGAGGAGGAGGAAGCCAGGGGGGCCTGTCCATTTCTGGTCATCCTGGTGGACAGAGCCTCCCTCTCGCGGCAGCAGTGGAGTTTCGGTGGAAACTGGCTGGCAGGCTGGCAGGCAGGCAAGAAGAAGCAAGCATGTAATGAAAGCAGAGGGTAATTTGTGCCAGGGACTGCAGGAAAAAGGGGTGGGGCCTTCAGAGAAGCGTCGTGAATCACAGGCGAGGGAGATCAAAAGAAAAGAAGTCTCTTGGGAAAAGGGTCGGACTTCCTTCTCGAGCTGCTCACTGCATGTGTGTGTGCACGAAAGGAAAGAAAGAAAGAAAGAAAGCAACGGAGAAAGCAAGAACATCTGACACGCCAAAATGCCGACAGAGAAAAGGAAAAGTGCACGCACGCTTGCGCCAATTTGCTGAGTACAAACGGAAATGTGGGGCAAAGGAGCAGAGAAGCTCCTGCCTGTCTTCCTGATTGGATGTGGACGGATTCATTCATTCATTGATTCGTTCATTCATTCATTCATTGATTCGTTCATTCATTCATTCATTCGTTTTCGTTCTCTTTCTTTCTTTTCTTTCTTTCTGTCTGTCTGTCTGTCTTTCTTTTCTTTCGTTCGTTCTTTCTTTCTTTCTTTTTTTCTTTCTTGCTTTCTTTCTTTCTTTCTTTCTGCCATTCTCTTTGCCCCTCTCTCTCTGTCTTTCTTTTGTTTCTGTCGGTCTTTCTACTTTTCTGTCTGTGTTCGTTCCCTGCTTTCTCCTTCCGTTCTTTGACTTTGGGTTGAAGGAACGTGACTGGAGGAATGTTTAAAGGGCACTTTCTCTTCGTGGCTTCCTTTCTTCTTCTTCTTTTCTTCGCAAAAGGTGCTGGAGAGGAGCGGACTGATGAAAGGATCCCTCTCTCGTTGCGCATTTTTTCGTTCCTTTTGTTGTCTCGTTACTTTGGTTCTTTGTTTTTTCCTGCCTGTGACTGCTGCTTTGCATTCTTGCCTTTGTCGACGCATGTTTTCTTGCCTGTCTGTGCTGCTTGCTGTGCGTTGAACGTCGCGCTCTTACGGCTCTTTCCTCTTGGGGGGGGCCAGGGGCCGCTGCCGTTTCTGTCAACTGAACACATGCAGGGGCCAGCCCACTCTGAGGAGACAAAAAGAGAGCAGAGGAAGGGAAAGGAAATGAATGCAAGAACATCGTCAAAAAGGAGAAAACACGAGGGAAGCAGACAGGGTCTTTCACTCTGATTGGTTGAACGTTCAACTTCCTTCCTCTTTGGGGGTGGTCGGGTCGGGCTGGGGTTCATCCCAATAATTAATTCGCGTGTAGCATGCATGCGTCCTGTTCCATGTGTGTGTGCCGATCTAAAAAGCGTTGTATCATCTGAATTCAGAAAGATCTTTCCAATCTTTGTCTGCATGATGACTTGAATGGTCCTTTGCGGCCGACTGCTGGCTGGCTGGCTCCGTACCTAGCTCTGTCCCTTCTTTCTAATCGACTTTTTGCATGATAACGTGAGCTGGGTGAGTTGTCGGTGCATTTGCCTCGCTCCTGATCTGTTTCTGGACCTTTTGTTATCGATGTCCTGTTGTGAAGCAAAGACGGCCTTCATGTATGCGCTGCGTTGTCTGTCCAACCCCTTCCTTGACGTGAAATCATGTTCATTCGTACCTAAAACAACCATTGTTCCTTAGATTGTTCCCCATGAAGGGTCATCGATTGACGTACAGACTGCAAGAGAGTCTGCATCGTCACGATACCTGAAGAAAGAGTCCTTGAGCGTGAGCATGCATGCATGGTATTTAAGGTGTTATGATACTCTTTCCCTGGGACGCTGGGTTCAAGGGGTTGAAACTAGGGTTGAAATTTCCCAGAGTACATGACGCTTCAAAGTACTGCAAAGGTCTGTTTTCGAGACTGTCGATCCATGTATACGCAAAATTTCCTAGAAAATTTTACTAGAAATTTGATGCCCAAATTATATCCTATAGAAATTATCTAGAAATTATCGTGAACATAAACCTTTAATGGTCCTTATTTTGATTTAAAAGAAAGCTAGAAAGCAACTAGAAAAAAAGTTAGGTCTAAAAGAACGAATAGAAGAAATTAATCTAGAAATTAATTAAGTTTAAACTGATGATTGAGGTTTTTGTTATGCATGCCGCGTCCCTGTGTATAATGGGCGGACCTAGCCTAGTCTGTCAAAAGGTTCCGGTTTGTCCCATCTATTCTAAATCTAGGAACTAGTGCCCGCCATGCAAAATGTGTATTAGTCTATTCATTATACGTGAACGGATGGAAGATTAAGAGTGAGGCGGACGTGCTAGGAACTGATCTTAAATGCAGTTCCCCCCCGCCCCCTAATATATATATATATATATATAGCAAAGCCAACTTCATTCATTCATTCATTCATTCATATTAATTCATATATATATATTATACACACATACACCAGCATATACATGAATGTTTGAATGAATGAATGAATGAATGAATGAATGAAGTTGGCTTTGCTAAAGTGGAGCCGTGCTCCCAGCAGCCCATGTTCATGCAAGAGATCGTACATACAAATAATTCGATGGAATTCTATCAAGTATACGTATGTATATATATATATATATATATATATACATACACATAAGTACACATCTGTATCTATAACAAAACTAGTAACAAAACAATTTAAATTAAACATTATATTTTTAAAATACTTTTTGGAAATGATCGATAGTGTAACCTTAGGTAGCTCTGCAAGATTCTAGACAAGATTGGTGTAAACACTTGTATATATATGAAGACTCTCACTTAAAATCACTTGGACAGTCATAAATAGAAAAGCGCTCCCTCTAGCACTGTATGATCAACAAAAGTTGTTCAATGCAACCAATTAATGAAGTGAAAGCCTGCCTGCACGCACGTTTACCTCCCTTTTTTGCCTACCTGTGGGACACCTGGCGATCCCACTGCGATAAAGGCGGTCTTCTCCGTCTTTTCTCGAATCTCGAGTACGTACCGCATGTACGGATTTGGAAACAGAAAAATGGAAAGAATGGCGGATTTAAAGAGAGATGCAGACGTTCTTCGAAGTATTCGATCTCCTTCTGACCTGGGCGCAGGCACACCCAGCCGCACACTGCTCTCTCGATCCTTAATTCTCTTCCCTGACTCTGATCCTCCACTGTATCGGCGTGCCTGGCATGCAGGCCCTGCTTCCTTTCCTCTGCTTTTTTCTGCATGGATGTTTGCTCGTTCTCTTTCTGAGTTGGAGCATTGGACCAGCAGGGCATTGGTCCATCGACTGAAGCACACAACAGGAGGGAGGGCACACGCACCTTTACTCGGGAAGCAATCAAGGCATCAAGGAAAAAGTGTAAGACGGAATAAAGTGAGAATACAAGAAGAGAAAGAAACCAGAATGGAGGAAGGAAGAAAGGAGTGAAGAAAAAGAAAGAAAGAAAGAAAGAAAGAAAGAAAAGAAAGAAAGAAAAAAAGAAAGAAAGAAAGAAAGAAAACAGTATCCTGCAACGCTCTTCCCGTCCCACCCAGATACAGACCCCCTCTCTCTGTGCGACCTGTACAGAGTGTGGTCATTCATTCAATGAAAAAAGACACGAAAAAAAAAAATGGATCTGATCAATCAGCAATTAATTATGGGCATTCTGCCTTTCCTTCCTCCTCCAGATCTACCCACCCTCAGCGTTTGAGTGTCCCTTTTTGCTTTTTTATGCGCGCGTGTCTGTGGACCGAGTCTGTCTCCTCTCTCCCTCACCCGAAGAAAGTCAACCGACAAGAATCAAATCCTCATGCAGAGCGGATCTATTCTGGCTTCCCAAGCACCGTAAGGAAAGATGTGCGCCTGGCTCGTGGGCTTAGAAGAAAGAAAGGGGAGACACAAAATGCACCAAATAACAAAAGAGCATGTTTGCATGCATGCAATCCAGTCCTCGTCTCTGCATTTCATCAGAGAGGAGGGAAGGTGAGGAAACGAAAGGAAGTGGTTGGAAAACACAAGCAGCGAGCAGACAGGCAGGCAGCTGTTCAGTGGGTTTGTATCGCTCGTGCTGCCGTGTCTGGTCTCGCAAGCAAATGTGCATTCATTACAAGTCACGAAGACTTAGAGCATGCAGCTGCTTTGAGCTGTGTTTTCCTGGTGAAAGAAAGAGAAGAAATGCTGCCCCATTTGCTGCGATGGAAGCATGGACGCCACAATCGAAGACGGAATGGCAGAGAGAAAGAGAGAGACAGAGGTTTACACACGCTCAGCCGACTCCCTTTCTCTTCTTTTTCTCTTCAATCTCTTGTATAGAAATTCACCAGAAAGACGCTGTACAAGTGTCACAAAAGAGAGAGCAGAAGGAAGCATGAAGGTCAGGAGAGAGGGTCAGAGAGGATACGGACAACAGAGAGAGAGAGAGAGAGAGAGAGAAGACAAATGTTGCCCACAATTAAGGAGGGAGAGAAACGAAGGGAACGAAGAGGAGCGAATTCAAACACACAAAGAAGGACAAACAGACTGTCCTGATCTCTCTCTCTTCTCACACCATGTCCCTTTTCGACTTGTCTCTCGTTTTCTCTTTGTGTCTGGTTCGTGGGTCTTCAAGATGGAGGGAGGAGAGCGAAGAAAAATGCAACTGAGCAGCCTTTCATCCTCAGGTGAGCAGACCAACGGCTCACAAGTCCAGCACTCTGTTTCGAGTTCACGACAGTCAGGCAAGACATACGGATCGAGAAATTCACTCCTTCTCTCTCTGCCCCTCGCAATCGGTCGCTCACTCTGCACGATGATGCTGTCCGCTACCCACATACTCCTTCCACCTTCCCCCTTCATCTTCCCCCCCCCCCCCCCNNNNCGCCTCTTCTCTCTCAGACAGAGAGACAGTCACCTGCCACCTTTCCTCCCACCCTTCCCATGATGGGATGATAAAGCGGGAAGGAGACACAGACGTCTCCCCTCTTATCCCTTCCTCTCTAATTTCTTCCCTCTTTCCCGACTGATCTCTCTTCTCTGTTCATTTTCGAGGCCTCAGGCCGTACCTGTGACTCCTCGAGGACACATTCGAGTTCGATGCCTCCTCACCCGCAGGAGCGACGGGATCAGAAGCAGTCAGAGGGTCAACCTCTCCCTCCCCCTGCAGGACCGGGTCAGCGGGTCTCTTCTTCGGCTGTCGTTTGCCCCCACGAGAGGTGGCTGCTCGGGAAGGGGGGGCGGATGCAGATGCAGACGAAGAGGCGCTCTTGTCTTGGTCTGTTCGATCGATGTCAAGGATGTCCATTGGGTTGGCAAACCCCGGGCCTCTCTCCACTTCTGCATCTCTCTGTCTCTCCCTCTCCTCTGGAGGGATCCCTTCTGCCATCGATCTCTGATCCTCTTGCATCTGCATCAGAGGGGCCTCTCCCGTCTCCTCCACCTCTGTCTCTGCTGTCTCGGCAGAGGGAATCAACCCCCCATGCACCCCACCCGCATCTGCCTGCTGCTGGGACTTTTCCAGGGCCCCCACACTCTCACATTGCTCCGAGAATGCGACCCTGGATGCACTGAGAGGCGTTTGCCCCCTCCGGCAGCACACACCCAGGAAGAGGGGGCGAAGAAGGAGGAACCAGACGGAGAGAAGGGGGGAAGCCCAGGGAAGCAGAAGGGACGCGACCTCAGTCGCAGAGTCCCGCACAGGAAACTCCCCTTCCTTCAGACCATGCCACACTTGATCTACCGTCTTCGAGGAGAATTCAACGGAGAGGAAGGCGAACAGAGACAGGATGGAGAGGAGGGGGAGGCAGACCGACAGCCACTTTCCGGGGCCTCGAGGAAAGAGGAGCTGCACGCAGGAGGGAGCGAAGAAAGAAATTTGAAACGGTTTCAGGAGAAGCTGCATCCGCTATTCTGTAATTCAGAAGGTAAATAATTCTTCACGGTCGCTGATTTCTCCTTTCTGCTTCATGTCCTTCCTCTACGATCCTGATGGAATGCTCAAAAGATCTGAAAAGGGAGGGTCACTCGATGGACTCGTGTGACAATCTGACAACACCCATTCTGACACTGTGGGAGTAAGACAAGAAACAGAATCAAACGGAACACCGCAACACAACTTCTGTCAGGCAGACATACATGCAGAGAGACGGAAGATTCAAAACGAAAATGGACAGAGACGGACACAAACAGAGAGACATTCAAGAGAACCGACAGATGCAAGGAATGGAAAACAACAAGTCAGACAGAAAGGGAGAGGGAGACGGACAGGCACACAGCATGCAAAAAGAAAAACCAACAGGGCGGGGGGGACTAAGAGGGCAGATGAGAAAGGATGGGGAAACGGCGAAGGGGGAAGGAGACGGTGTCAGCCCGGGTGATACGAGCAGTGATAGAGGGAAGGAGGGGGTGATTGAGAAAAAAGTGCAAACATCCCAGGAGGACTGGGATAAACTGGCGAATCTCATGGAAGAGCGTTTGGGGGAAGCTTCACGGAGGAGACAGAGAAAGAGACGAGAAAGGGAGGCGAGGAGACGGGTGAGGACAGAAAGGGCACCGCCGGGCTAATTGCTTCACATCTGTGCCCCCGTCCAAAAAATAATTCAGCTGACCTGCACCACCGATAGAGCGAAGAGAGTCAGCTCACTGAAGTACTTCACCAGGTCAAATCTGGCGAGGAAATCTTCCAGAGAGGCGCTGAGGGTGTTGGGTTCAAAGAACCATTTCAGCCGTCTCGTCGGAAGGAAAGGTTCAGTGACCAACACGGTCGCACGGAGTCCCCTTTCAGACTTTCCGTTGAAGTACTCCCAGGGGCAGAAGCCGATCGAGAGAAGATATCCCAACGAGGCAACTACGCAAAGAAGGCAAAAGAAGCCCTGTACAAATTTCAAAGTCTTCGTCTCTGCAACCCCCCAAAGGAGCAAAGACAGACTGATCGGCAGGCTGCACATCAGAAGAATTCCGATATTTGCCCAGTAGATCTTCAAGTTGGTACAGGGAGAGAACCCCATTTCATCAGATGGGGCCAAGGGAACACATTCGTTCGAAAGGAGAAACTGGAGGCCCTGCAGAGCCGCAATTGAGATGAGCAGCGGGTAGCAACACCACGAAACAGATTGGAAAGGATTCCGTTTGGAAGGGATCAGTTTGAAGACTGCACAAAGAACACAGAGAATCGCAGAGACGCAAAGGCCTCCAAATGCAAACTGTTCAGAGAATTTCGGGAGATCCACCAAGCCTGGGAGCTCAGCAGAGGCATTCTGCAGAGCTTCGCGACGAAGATACTGGAGCATTGTGACTTCTGTGATGGAGGAGAGAAAAGACTTCCGCACTTTCTTCTCTTCGTTCACAACCTTTGTGCTGCAAGCTGACAATTAAGACCACTTAACAGAAGTTCAGAATCAAGATCTCCGGACTCAATGGGACTCATTCCCAGCGATTTCCGTGTCAATTGACTCACTTCGATCAATCCCTCGACAGGAAGCGAGCTTTCTCATGCTTTGTCTGATTTTGTCTCTCACATTTCTGTTGCGAATGGCGATGCACTTGCAAGATGTTGCTCGCGTGCATGGAGAAAAAAAGGAGAAAAAAAGTGCATGCATGGTTTTCTTCAAAAGACATTCCGTGCATGGCCCCCTTGCAAGCAAGGTTAGCTCGGCAATGCTCGGCAGGCATGCAATATGATTGCAATATGTTAGCTAGGGTGCATGCCCTTAATCTTGGGCAGTGTGTCAAGAAATGTCGAGAACTGGCTGTCGAATCAGTCTCGGTGGCATGTCGGTGGCTGTCCGGATCGAATCCAAACCGAAGCCGGGCTTTCCTGAAAAGAAAACGACGATGAAAGGGTTCGAAATTCTTTGGGAACACGGCGCATGATGGAATTCAATACCCAGCTCTACAATTTTTCAGTTGCGTGATGTCGACCGTGCCGAAATCTGTGTGCTATAGTTCCTTTGTGCTCAATCATTCAGCGGGATTCTGCGTTGTCCAGTAGGCCATGAACAAGATGAGAAACAACAAGACCCCTGCCCCCAATAAAGCAGCCTCCATGCAGGTGCGCGACTAAACTTTTGTGGGTAGCTTTCCAGCTGGGAGACAAGTGGAATTCTCGACTGCCTGTTGTTGAATGAATGTTGTCTCTTTCTTGAACTGTGCCAATATTTTGTGTTCGTCTGGTGATGTTTTTCTGGAAAGGGGAATCCCCGTTGCCTCGGCAGATGGTCTTCATGCTGTGGATACGTTTTTGACCGTCTCTGCGATCGATTGAGATCTCTGCCTCTGCCTCTAATTGAGTGTGTTGCGTGCCCTTGCAGGATCTTCGTCTCCTCCGCAGTGGAGACGATGTGTTCAGGTCCTGCACCTGCGAGGCAGGGAGGGAGCTGTCAAAGTTTCACTCGAAGGTGAAAGAAACGCTGGAGGAGACGGCAAGGAGACTGGAGGTCATGGGAGAGGAGGAAAAGGTGAGGGGGGGTCTCTCTTGGTCGTCGAAGCGGTGGTTTGGCAGATATAAGTCGGAGAGAGCATTTAAATGTCTTGGAATTTTCCTTCGCCCACGCAGCTCAAATTTTGAAAGTTTGGTCCTGAACAGCAATTGCGTGAAATTCTTGAAATTAAACGCCCTATGGAGAAAGAGAGAGAGGGATTCTAGTATTTCCATTTTTTGTCGTTTCCCCTTTCTTCATGGTTCCCATCAGAACAGCCGCCTTCTCCAAAAGATTAGTTTCGCTGTGTTTTTGTGTTTCTCTTGCTTGAGTTCTTCGTTGCCCTCTTTCTGTCAGGTGCTGTACCATGATTTCCCTGCCTCCTTCATGACTTTCTCTCCTTTGGCTCTGACACTGCCTGTTTGCAGTTTCTTGTGGAAACGCTGAAATCGTTCGAGGGTCTCAGTCAGGAAACGGAGGCGAAGAGACTGGCTCTAGAAGCCCTGAGAACGGAATTGACGCACGCAGAGACAGAGACGGCCGAGCTGCGTCGGAGTGCCTCGGCGCGTGAGAAGATCCTGGCAGAGTCGGAGCGGGGCGTCAGGGAGGCGGAAGAGCGAGCCGAAAGTTTGGAAGAAGAGAACAAAGAGACCCGACAGAGAATAGGGAAGGTCCGGGAGGAGGTTGCTCTTTTGAGGACTGCGGTGTCTTCTAACAAGGCTGTTGCAGAGTCACGAACCGCTGAGGCAAAAGTTGCCCACCAGACTGCCGCTGGGTCTCTAAAGGCCGCGGAAGCCCAGAGAGAGCGGCTCGCAAAGGAGCTGGAGGAGGCGGAGAAGGCTGTAGAGAAGTCGGAAGCTGCGCTTTCGTCCTTGCCGGAGAGGGTGGAGAGACTCAGGACGGAGGTGGACAGGCTCACAAAAGAGGACCATCAAATTCGGTCGGTGAGAAGAAGAAGAGGTGCTTGAGAGGGAGGGAGGATGGGCACAGAGGGAGGGGGGGGACGCTCAGTGAGTTGCTTCGTTGTTCTCATTCCGTCTGCGCCTTTTCTTAGAGTCTCCTTTTCTGATCTTCTAATCAACATGCAAAGCGCCCATGCGCAGAGAGAAAGAAGGAAGGAAGGCACCCTTTTGGGGAGGGCACAAGCTTGATTCTGAGTGTTTATCTTCTCTCTTCTGTTTCCCCTTCTCTTCTCTTCTCTTCTCTTCTCTTGTCTTCTGTTGCAGACAGGAACTGAGGGACGCAGAGACCGCCACCAATTCAGCGAGTAAGTAAGCACTCAGACGCAGAGCCACGGAGATGCAGAATGCACCAAGTGGGGTGAAGTGACACAAAAGAAGAGCCCTGAGTAGATGACGTTTATTTTCCTTTAGGGATGAATCCTGAAAACTTTCTTTGGGTTCCTTGGTCGGACGGCGGAGGGGTATTGGACAGGCTGAAAAGCAGAAGGATGCGGGGCAAGCAGGGGTGTGCTGTTGGCGCCGTACCATAAGACAAGTACGGTATCGGATTTACCGTTGCGCGTAACCTCTTTCTGCTCTCCTCCAGGGATTTTCTTTCCGGTCCTGTGCGTTCCCTCCTGTGCTCTTTCTTGGTTTTCCCTGCATGGTCAGACCGGTTTCCTTCCTACGTTCAAAGTCGAATCAATTTTGGTGGCGCTCGAATCAATCAATTTTGCTGCAGAAGAAACAGAGCGAGAGGCAGCAGCCGAACTCGAACACGCAAAGATGCAAGAGAGGGAAATCGAAGTCTGCAGACGGGAGGTAGCCGAATTGAGGGCGGCGGCGTCAGCAGAGGAAGAGGTGAGGAAATGGGTTTTTAGAGCTTTTTCTCGAGTGCTTGGAACAAATAAATCGAAGTTCACCAAAAACAGCGTTAACTTTGTGTGTGTCCGTCCGTCTTCTTTGTTTCGGTGCGGAATTTTTCTCGGAAGCCCCCTCTTTTTTTGTCAGGCCATTAGTCAATCTTTTGCCTTCCAGTTCTGGTGCTGACTCTCCAAATGGGAGTGCAGTAATGGTTATTGACTGGAATGGTTTGCTGCTCTGTATTGACCGTGTCTGCACTTTCGATTTTCTTTTCGGTTTTCTCCCTCCTGCCTCTTTTGCAGGCGCTCCGTGCCGCTGAAGGTCGACATGCGGAGGCAGAGGCAGAGCTGGGGACTCGGAGAAGGGCCCTCCTGTCTGAGCTTGAGTTCCTCTTCGGCTCTGTATGGCAGCATACGAAGGTGGGGGGGCCTGGGGGGTCTTCGGTGGCGGCGACAGGGGTGACAACGCCTCTGGCAGTCCCTCCTGACAGCTCACAAAAACGGCAAAAGGATTCTATTTCGCCGACATACTCCGACTGGGAGGACGTCGGGGGTGATGGACAGAGAGTTTCAAGCACCCCGGATAAGGACAAGGACACAACAACGTCGACAGAGACGCCCCTGCGCGTTTCTGAGCGTGCGGATGTTCGAGCGCTCTGTTACCGTCTGGAGGCAGCAGAGCGGGAAGTGAATGCGAGGAGAAGGGGGCTTCAGTCGATGGGAGAGTCTGCAGGAGGGGGGGAAGAGGGAGAGTCGGCTGTGGAGGCAAAGAGGTTGACGAGTGCGTCCCGACAGAAGAGGACTCGTTTGAAGGTCAGAAGGCATAAGAGAAACTGCAGAGAGTCGGCCACAGAGAGAGAGAGAGTCAGGGCAATTGGGGACACACGATTAAAAGAAGGCCTGGAGGCGAAAGTCTCTATGCCTCTCTCCTTCCCTCTCTCTCTCTCTCTCTCCCTGTGTGTGTGTGGTGTGCGCGTGCGCACGCTGTGTGTAACGGCGAAAACATGAACGACGGAACGCGGGGACGAGGAAAACAGTGAAGACGGGAAGAAAGACAGGCAGGGGAAAGCATTGTCAACTTGGTGCTATTCTTTTCGCATGCAGTCCGTGTGTTTGTGTTTTTCTTTTCTTTGATTCTCTCCATGCAGGAGCTTCAAGAGGTTCTCAGAGGTCTTCAAAGGGAACACAGAGAAAGGGAGAAAGAGAAAGAAAAAGAAAAGAGCGACAGCAAGAGGCCTGCAGTTGGATCCAAACTCTCTTTCTCTTCCTCGACAAGTGCTAAAGTTGTGCATCCACCATGAAATTATCGTCCAGCAGACTCCGGCGATAACCTTTGCAGACTGCTGGCCAGCGCTTTCAGTCTGTGAAAAAAATTGATTCGGTAAATGCGGGTACGAGCTCAATGCTGATTGAAAAACAAAAAATCTCACTGAAATAGTGAGTCAAATTGATGTTTTCCAGCGTACGTACATACAAATCTAAGAATACAAGAAATTGACTGGCAATATAAGTATGTGGATTACTGTATGAAGCACCGAGCGCTAGACTAGCCGCTAGACTGACTAGTAAACTGCCCATCACTATATTAATAGGATTAGGATTAGGATCAAACTGTATAAGTGTTATTAAAACTAATTCACTAGCTAATTCAGTCTTGACTTACACTATACCGTAGTCTATACGGTTAGGATAGTTAGGTAAGGTTAGGGCTGTGAGGCAATAGTTCTTCTAAAAAATTTAGTAATAATCGCTATGCGGCTATGGCCTGGTGATCGCCTGGTTTAGCCCCGCCTGGTAACCATATTAACATCATATTAACCTGGTAACCCCTAAATGAATAATGTATCTTAATTGATATAGATTAATATAGATCTTGACTTTTTACTACTAGAGGTTAGCACTACTGTCACTACACTAGACTTTTTATCCGACGCCCACTACCGACATAGTTTTCAGTAGTTTAATTAAAACCAGATGTCCTCTGGAAAACTATAAAACCATCTTTTAGAACCATCTATAGTGGCTTTCATCTGACTTAGCATATGACAACCCTATAAATTTGATAAGCTTCATGATTTACTAGTAGAAACTAGAGTAAAAACACAAATATACATGCACATGTATACATATGCAGAGAGTGAGGAGAGAGAGAGGGGAAGATACACAAATAATTTTTTTTTGAACTTCAAAAAATTATTTATATGTGGAAACAATAATATCATATGCCGTTAAAAAAAAAAAACATTATTAAATTTCATAAGAACAATTTCTGAGCAAAACAAAAAACTACACGCTGGCAAAGACTTTTGAAAAGAGAAACTAAATCGGGTAATTGGCTCCTAGATTAGCTCTATATTTTTTTTTGTCACACTTTTTAGATGTACTCAGGATTACTTTGGTACATATCGTCACAATTCCGTCTCTTCTGATGCTCCTTGAAGTCATCAGTGTTTTTGGAGGACAGTGTCCGTGTCAGCCATTCTTGTCAGCAGCTTCGCCTGTGTGAAAAGCGTGTGAGGGAGTTCGGCTGGTGCCTGGAGCACATACCGTGGACCTGCGAGGAGGCCAAAGGGCACAGCGGTCTCTAGGGTGTGCACAGATGCGGGAAGAGACAGGCAGGACGGGACAGCGTGGATGGCTCGCCTTGCCATGACTCGTCTCCGAAAGAATGGAGGGAGTCTGAATTTTGTGACATGCTGATACTACTTTCCATGTAAGACCACATGCTTTTACTCCCCTAAAAGAGAGAAACAGCGACAGCCAGAGAGGAAGAGAGAGAGAGAGAAAAAAAAAACCACGGAACGGTTTTGAATTGACAAAGTTCTTCTTGGGTCGTGTTCTTGCAACATTTCAACAGTCTCTTTCGATGACCATCTGGCTCGGCTGAGACACTTCAATGCATAAGGATGTTTATCTATGTGCACAGTGTTGCCCAAACTGACGAAATTCACTGCACGCCGAGTGCTTGATCATCCTCGTCTTCAGAATCGTCTTCAATGACGATGGCAGAAGACTCTGATGCGTCATCTTCATCTTCGTCGTCGCTGTCCAACTCTCTGCAGCAAGAAAAGAGCGTTGACTCGGCACACATCAAATCTCATGTTGGGGCACACGTCAAACATGTATACACACGCATCTGCACTTCTGCATTGCCTCACTCAACTCTCTAATTTCTGTCTCTCTCTGAGGCAGATCGACCCTCAGAGCTGCGCTCTTCACTTGCATTCAGTTGGCATGTGGCAATGTTGTGAGGTGTGAGGTGATCGTTTGTGATGGTGGATATGGTTGTGGTTGTGGATATGGATGTGGGTGTGGATCGACGTGATCGACCCAAATGGACCCGGAGGACTTCAATGTAGACGCCCCCCAGTCAAACGCGCTCTTCCAAAATCACCAACAGGCCTCCCTCTGTCCGGCGTGTCCTGACTCCCGTCAACGTCCAGCCCCCCCCCATTTCCACCCGCTCTTCTTCGACCGGCCTCTCTCCATCCGTCAAGCATCCATGTTATACGCCAAGAAAGAAGGGGACGCTGTCAAACTTGAGCGTCCTCCTCAGAAAACGGTATTGCGAGTTGGTCCACAGTCAATGAGCTGATCACGGTCTGCAGGACACGCATTTATCACTTCGTCACGAAAGTCAAATGTACAGCTCTCCTCATTATCTGGACGTTTTCGGGACAGCGCCTGTGCAGGCCGGCCGGTGGAAAAGGAAAAGGAATGCGGGGGGAGGGGAGAATGCCTGAAAAACCTCCCTGAAAATTGTGATGAAAATCGAGAGAGACAACAGGCGTGAAGAAGACAATACGTACCCTAAGACCGCCATTTAATTTCAAACCATTTGCCCTCGAAGACTTGTCAATGAGCGACAATGCCAAGGCGAAGTGCCACTGGGCGAAAGGTAGCAGTTACTACCTCTTTTGCTGACCTCTTTCGAGCCGTCTCTTCAAGCAACGTCCCCCTGGAAGAAGCGGTCAAGTTGGCATTGGGCCTCGATCTTGGCGTCCCATGGTTCCGTCGTGGAAGGCGGCGGCGTGTGACATGACATTGGGAAAGAAAAGCAAGGAAGAGGGGGCAGGGACACTTTTGGGGAAGACAAACCGTCCAGCTCCTTCTCAATCCATTCAGCGAAAGCGGTGGAACACTCTGCTACCATACTGGCTCAAGCAAGGAGCTTATTCATCAGTCACTCACCAGTCTGTCTGTCTGCCAAGGAGCTCTCTTAGACTAAGCATCTGCACAGATGAAGTCCCCCTCAGCCCCCCCAAGAGATACTCCCTTCCCCTCACTCTTAACCTGTCAGCATCTCCCTGAAATTTGAGTCGCAATCACTTCATTCCCCTCAACGACGTACCCGGAACTGATGGAAATCATGAATGCGTAGGAGACCGATGCTGAACAGGACAAAAGTGAGGAGAGCTGCTTGGAGACCGACCTCCGTGAGTCCATCCCTGGATATCCACTTTCCACAGGCAAATTGACCGGACATTGATCCCGGTACGCTGCCCTCTTCTGCCCGCGTGCGTGCGTGTGTGTGCGTGTGTGTGCGTGTGTGTGTGTGTGTGTGTGTGTGCGTGCGTGCGTGTGTGCACGTGTATACGCGGGTGTATCTGTGTTTGTGTGAGTTCGTGTGTAGCCACGACTCGCTTGCCAACGATGCAATTTTCTGTTGCGCGCTTTCATCATATGGGTCTTTTTGAGTCTGCCGTTTCTTCCTCCCTAAAATTAATTGCTTGTGAGAGCCTTCTCGCATTTCTTGTCTCTCCATTTTTTTCTCTCTCCTGTCTGTCCCGCAGACTGCGCGTACGCCTGTCTGTCTGTCTGTCTGTCTGTCTGTCTACCTGTCTCTCTCCGTGTCTGCCTTTCCCATGTTCCGTTGACTTCTTTCTCTCTCCACTTTTACGTTACCGTTTGTTTTCCCAATTGATTGAAGTCCAAATGACTTGAAGAAGTAAAAGAAGAGAAAAACGGAGAGAAAAAGAGAAGACATTGCGACTCCAATTTCATTTGTTCGTCTATCTTCCCGACTTTCTTTCTACTCGAGCGTCTTCAGGTCTGACTGTCTCGCTGTCCTTGTCTCTCCATCCATGCAATCGTCCATCCACTCATCCATTCATCCATTCACCCATCCAACCCTCAATCTATCCTTTCTTTTCTCTCTTCGCCTCTGAAATCTTTTTCCTTTGGAAGGCCAAAAATTTCCGAGACATCTTTGAAGACATCTGGTTAGTGATTTCCCTCGCAGCAAACGTAGCCACTTCTATTCTTCTGACACCTTACCTACCTGCGGCTTATTTTGGAGGCCACTCTCAGGAGACCACTCTTCTTCCTCTGCTCGACAGACGATGTTGCGTCTCGGTCCTGCAATTCGATTCCAAGCATGAGCTCCATGATCAATATCGAGATAACTGCTTTGCTCTTCAAAGGAGAATCACGTCGATTGAATCCGAAGCAGAGGAAGAGACAACTGACTCTTGGTTCTTTCTGTCATGGGTCTGAGTCTACACCTAGCAGAATTCCAGTTTTAGTCTCCTATAA
>JAHBMJ010004317.1:0-33582 GCA_018398765.1 Chromera velia | reverse complement strand
GGGGGGAGGGAGAGAGAGAGAGAGAGAGAGCATGACTTCCCTCTTTCAGACATGTAGGCACAGAGGTGGACAAACAGACGGACAGACCGACAGATGGACAGACAGACAGACAGACAGAAAAGAAAGGTGGGAAACAACCGAAAATGAGAATGATCGACCTTTCTAATTGGCCGGATTTCACACTCACCTGGTTGTCGATCTCCTCGAGAGAGACAATGTCTGGAAATCCCGACTTCTCCACGACCACCATCTCGTTCGGGTCAAGAATCATTTTGTGCGTATTGAGGACCCGGAACGATGTCAAGGGACGAAACAATACTTCAGACTCACTTTCTCTTCCTTGAAACCTGCTGAACTTTTCGATATCGAATGCGTTCTTTGCCTGAATGATGAAGATGGTGCGGGGCCCAGGGCGGATACCGCAGAAGGTCTCTCGGGTCATCACTGAGGGGTCTTTTGCAGTACTCTTGAAGTCGTACCACATCATGGATGAGCCTTTTGGGAAGTGGCTGTGCGGGTCGTGGACTTGAGTCGAAGGGAAAACCCACTTTACACCCCGACGGACTTCTCCGCTGTACCTGTACTCGTCAGGCAACGCTTCAAGAGCGCATTCGAGGAACTTGATGTATGGGAGAGCGTTCTGCAACTGCTCTCCAATTTCTCTTCCTGCCTCCGATCTTTCCTCCTTCAGAGTCATGGTTCTGTTAACAGCAGTAGACACTGCTGGGTATCCGAACGTGTATATATATATTGCGACTGCAAAGTCCAGTGGGAATGTCGCTGGGAGACCAAATCCCCCTGAAGCTACACTCATATACAAAATTCCCGAGGCCTTCCATTCTCTGCCTTTCCCTTTGATTGCAGATCTCAACATGCCCATGTCGAGTCCCAGGTGCTCCAATGTGGCCACCGCTTCAGCCAGAGAAGACTTCAGCGGAGTGTCTTCAATGAGAGAGCGAAGGCGCTCTGCCCACACATAGTCTATTGGGCTCATTGTGGACAATCTTGTAACAACACTGTTTGAGGAAGCAACTGTCAGGCAACACTTCCAATCTTTCATCTCCAAGTCTTTTTTTAGGGCAGACGCTTCCTTCTCCCACCCAATAAGAGCGCCCAAGTGCGAGACCTCCCTGCATGCAAAATTAAGGAGAACAGGAAGACATTCCTTGATTCTCATGCAGCTCAATGGTTTGAATCATTCAAAGTGCATGCATGCACATCGCAACGTACGAAATTCCGAAATTCGAGGTATGCATGCATGCATGCATGGTTTAATTCTGCATGCATGCAAAAATGCGCTTTTTAATTCGAAAGAGAGATTTTCGCTCGCACGTGCGCTTAATTGCGCGCGCGGTATCTGATGGTATAGAGATTTAATTTTTTGAAAAGTAATTAATTAAAATTTTAATCCATGCATGCATGCATGCATAGTTTTTGTGTTTCTCTTCATACGTCTATGCTCCTAATCTCTATTTGACTCGATCCCAGTCTTCATCATCTCGGGGGGCCTGCATTGCCACCACCCTCCTTTTTGTACTGAATTAGACCTGTTTTTTCTTTCTCTCTTAATATATCTTATTAAATACAATACAATACCGCTGTAATGACCGTAATTAAAGTGTAGTAGTGCCTTAACTAGCATTTAATTACAGCCCCTATAAGCCCCTGCCACTCTCAACTTTGTAATTCCTATTTTCTGTACCATTTTTCCTAGCTATCATAAACTGTTTTCAAGAATCAAAATAGTTACTAACTGCTCTTGGTGCGAATGTTTTGTCCAAAATTCAATCAAGCGAGTCTTTTTTATAATAATTATTTATTTAAAATTATTTTTAAAAAATATCATATAAACCAGTGTTAAAAACACAAATTAAATAAAGGAGTAATTCAATACAAAAATAGTGATCTTCACAGTTTCTCTCCCCCCCCCCTCCCCCAGTTAATTAATTTTTTTTATCAATGTTTTAATCGACCTAAAGTTTTTTGATAATTTTATGTGCTCTAAATTAAAGCCTCTAATTCTTTTTATAGTTGACTAAAAATGTATGTTCGTGGAGGTTGATGCAACTTGAATGTAACACGGTTTTTTTATCGATAAAAAGCTGAATTCAAGGCTGTGGATTCATACCAATCACTTCAATTGCATTGGATAAAGCGCGCGTGGAAGTACCAACGTACTATCTACCCTGCCGTCGCGGCAACAGCTTGCGCACCGGAAGTCGCCTGCCCTCCAGGGTAGAGCACATACTTGACCAAGGTCTGTTGCTGTGCAATGTGGAGCTGCTCGATTTCTTGGTATTGCTGCAAAGGACGTTGATGCAAAGTGAAGCTGGGTTTGTGCAGCGTGAAGCTGGAATTCCATCACTGGTGGGGCTGCCGACCTCCGCTGTTTTCACAATCTTCTCATCGTCGTAATGCTTGCTGACGTCCAGTTTCTTCGCTCTGCTGCTTGCTTCGCCCCGGAATCCCTTCCAGTCATCGAGGGCGAAGCTGAGCTTCTTCTCAAGCTCGTCAACATCCTTCGAAGGAATCTTGACGAAACCGAAAGGGGCTGCAGAATTCGACCGTGCAAGGCATCGGTGCGCTCATTGACAACCGTGTAAAACGCCCGTTGGGCTTTCAAGCACGTACCTGTCTGTCCACGCTTGAGCTTCGGCCCGATGGCACCCTGCTGGTTGAGCATTGAAGTCACGGAGGTGATGTTCTGATCAATCAGGACTTCACTGTCAACTGCAGCCATGAGCATTTCCTCGGCCAACACAAGGCCGTCTGGTGTCTTGAGATTCATCTTGGGCCTCGACGACTTCAGTGACACGGTCACGCCCTTGAGACTCGTGACGCTTTCGGCAATGCCGTCGACACCTGACCAAGATATTTAGCAGGGAGGCGAGACTTCATGAGATTTGCACTTGAAGATCAGGTACACCTGCGTTCAAAGAGCAGCCAAGTCACCTCTTCGAATGTTTTCCGCAACGGGAAAGGCTCTGCGGGCCAGGTCTTTCAAATAGCTGAAGAGCGACTTTGACTCCGTCTTGATCCGATCTTCAAGGAAGTCCATCTTCTCGGCTTCTGCAGGAATGGTCACTGCCAGGTTCGCCTTCTTCTGAAGGTCTACCACCTCTTCCATTGAGCTTATTGCCTGCAGGAAGACTCATCTCTGTGAGTTCCCGAGACACGCCTCGTAGACAGGAGAAAACCCTTTTTGCCGACCTTCGTTTGCATCGCTAGCGTTTTTTCGGCCAAAAGCTTCCTGTATTTGATGCTCAGACCATCGCAGATGTCCTTCTTGTCCGAAGAAGGGTCTTTTGCGCGCGCCTCAGGGAAATAAGGGGCAAGGACGTCAGTGCACATGCTATGAAGCAGCCTGCCCTCCGGACTGTCTGTGGTGACGGCAGCTGGGTAATAAAGACAGTAGGGCACAAAGCTTCCTGACAGGCACTTCTCGAGCGGAGCACCCATGACGTTGTGTCCGACTTGAACACAAACGTTGTAGCTGCAAGCATCACATTGTACAGGAAAGAACCCCTTGGCGCGGCGAAGTCGAATCAACTACACAAACGTCAAGTTTGAAAGTTCGCGCCACTTGCCTCTGCGCAAGTTTCGTGCAGTCTTCGAAGACCCTCTCCCCAGGCACAATGTCTGGAGTGAATCCCATTGCCTTGTAGCTCTTCGAACCGTCCTCTTTCGTTCCAACCAGCTTCTTGAGGTGGGCGTTCGAGCAAAAAGCCACAGGGTCAACAATCAGGAGATCGTCACCCTCAACGCTTGTCCCATCGCAGCGAACTGGCGCGCATGACAGTCGAGAGATCAAGAGATCGATTCATGCACAGGGTTCTGGACAGATCATGTTGGAGTAAGAAGCTTGGCTGACCTTTGGCGCTCGGGGCACCTGTTTCGGCGGTCTCAGTCCGAACGCATTCTTTCATGATTTCCAAAAAGTTCTTTTTTGTCAAAGAGCAGGACGAGCCAGCGACATACTGCAGTCCGATTGGGCATCAAACAGAGCAGCATATCAAAACAGTCCGATCTGCCTCGCTGAAAGATCGGTAGAGGGGCCCGACTTTCTCGAACTGAATTGCGCACATGCCCGCTCCGTATGGCCTGTCGAGCAATAATCGATCGTCAAGCACAAGGGCAACATTCCCGGATCCAAACCGGAAGTTGCGGTGGATGTGACCTTTGAATGAGCTTCCATCCACAGTTTTCGTTGACAGTCCACGCATGCTGTTGGCACAGCTCGGCTTGTAGTGACTTGCTTTCCTGCCGTAGATCTCGGCTGCAGAGAAGACAGTTTCCAAATCCAAAGATCGACAGAAAAGCCGTCGTTCAGGATGTTACAGAAGGCATCCTCTAATGTCGACCGACCGGTGTCATAAAATCTCGAACACAGAGCTTCAAGCTGGGAGCCAGCCATGGGAGCGTCTTGCGACAACGCTCCCACCGCGAGAAGCACGACAATGCTTGTCCTCAGTAACATGGTTCAAACCGGTGGGCACTTGCGAAGGCCGGGGACTCGGCAAGATCACCCGCAGAGCCCGTGCAAGTTACGCGGCTGTTGGAGAGTCCGTCCGAGCAAAACTTGCAACAGCTGCTGTTGGAACTCCTGCCGATCGCGAAGTTCGTGGGATGATCGAGCAACCAGATTGATCGCGGTACGGTATCGATAATTAATTTGACGTACTGCATGCGAATTTTGTTGCGCGCAAAAAAGCGCGAAGCTTCGCTCGTCTTGCGCGCCCAAAATTTAAATCTTGCAAGTACGCGTGTTCGTCCCCAACCGGCTCTATATGCACATGCACGAATGCATGGCCGGCATGATCGATGTACGTCGATCATGCATGCATGCATGCATGATCCTCGGCCTTCATGCAGTATATATATATATATATATATATATATACGTCAGTCGATCGAATCGATCGTCGATCCAGAAGTCAATTGTACGTTCTACGAAGACCGAGACCATTCAGAGGCTGGATTCGAGCTGTTGCACAGCGATCACTGCAAGCTGCTTACCTGAAAACCCGAAGAAACATTCGGATATTTGTTCTCAGAAGAATTTTGTTGCCAAGATGGTCTTGACAGGCTTCAGCCCGTTTGTTCAGTACGGGAACGTAGACGGTCGCGTGGTTCATCTAAACGCTGATGGACAGCTTGAGGAGATCTTCAAGGGGGTCACAGAGAAACTGGTAGGTAAATGCTCGGGAAATAACTGTGATATGTCGACCATGCGAAGGCAACTGCACATGTATATATGATGCATGCGCTTGCAGATCGTTGTGGCATTCCTCTCAAAGAAGTCACTACCATGTAACAAGATGTACCCGTACCTGGTGACACTGTCGAATGAGTTCCCCAACGTGGTTTTTATCCGCATAGACACAGATCTCCTCGAGGTCAGTCGGCGCGCTCGCTGAAGTATATATATATCAGTCTGTACAAGAACTCATCTGTTTGGAAGAACCCAGTGACACAAAAATTCCGACTCTGGGAAAACATTCCTCCATCCGTGCTTACATCTCTTCTATGCACATCTAATCGCAGCTCACAGCAAACAAGTACGCCGTCAACCTGCTTCCCTCCTTCCAATTCTACATCAACGGGATCAAGCAGGTTCGTCGGGTCCATTTTTGTTTGACTTTCCCTCCGTTGGATGAGAGTGCGATTGACACATCGACAGTCGACCGGCCACTGCACTACAAATGCCTCTCTGCCGGCCTGTACATCTGTCCGCACGTCCCGGTGCCTGCCGACCCACCAGCTTCTAGATTTGCTTGTCGCGAACTTCCAAGTCCCTTTTGCAGCCGCTCGTTGCGGCTTGATGAAGCTACATCCCCTTCAGACTTTGCTTTACATATTGTCCCGTCACCTTCTTGGAAGTGTGCATAACAAGACCGATTCAAGAATACGACCAACCAGCAGACTGCAGCGAAGAAGTCCAGCCATACGTCTCATGTACGAAAGCTCTTTCGACTGTTGCTGGATCACTGCAGTGTAATCCTTGAAATCGGTTGATGTCATCTGATAAGCGGTGAGGACGTCATTTTTTCTACTAACAATACTGTTTTCTCTGTCCTGGTATGCAGGGCGAATTCTCTGGGGCATCGGAAAACAGGCTCAGGCAAAGTGTTTCCGAGCTCGCAAAGTAGCAATCTCCTGGCCGCACCGAAGAGGGTGGATGCTGTGACGTGACGACCTCCATCAGCGAGACCCATCGTACAGAAGGGCAGGGTCTCGCTGATATTCGAGAGCCGGAGGCAGCCGAGAAGCAGTAGAGACCTGGTCGTTGGACGATTCGCGCTTTCCAGCTTCTGATGGACCGACAGACAATCAAAGGGTGTGATGTCCTTCTCGGCGTTTAAGATGAACCATTTCTAAATGATTTGTGGCTGTCTCATGTAGCAAGCGCACGTACTCTGTTGCCATGCTGCTAGCTTGCTGCAAATTAATATGTCGCTGTCTCTTTTGGTCTCTCTCCCTCTCTCCCTGTGCACGTCTCTCTTTCTCTCTTTCTCTCTTTGTCTCTGTGTGTGTGTGTGTGTGTGTGTGTGTGTGTGTGTGTGTGTGTGTGTGTGTGTGTGTGTGTGTGTTTATGTATATGTTTGTTTGTATCTGCATGTGCTATTATGTCTAGTAGAATTATATTGCATTATTATATTCAATATAACTTAAAAGCCATTATTTAATTAATTTTGTAACACTACCCTAGCTTAGCGCTCCAACTGAGGTTAGGCATCCTCCTCCTCCTCCTCCTCCTCCTCATCATCATCATCATCATCATACGTCATCGCTATCGGTCCATAATAGGCGTCTAGCGTTCGGCAAGCTAGTCGGCAAGGCACACCACGCACGGCAGATTATTAAATGATGGACCCTCATTTGGCAACTAGCTTAACAACTGCATTTCTTCTTAAACTCTTCCACTTCTGGCAGGGCATCCTCTAATTCACAATTACTCACTAACTAACCAATTTTATAGACAGTTATCTAAACAGTTATGGTCCTACTAAATAACTAGCTATAACCAGCCTAACTGTAAGCCTACTAGCTAACTGCTATAGCTAGCTAAGTATAAATGCTCTAAATGTAGTTTTTAGTTAGTTTAATTCTTTAGCTATTTCACATTGTCCTAGAAAACTAAATTAACTAACTAGCTAAATTATAAGAACTAAACTATATAGTTATATGAGTTTATTAAATTAAGCTTGCCCGATATACGGGCCGATGGACCTCAAATCCCTGTTATTTGACTCAAAATCAATTTGCTACAAAATGTCTTTACACCAATCCTATAGTGTTACACAATCACTTTTTTGAAAATGTTTTGTTACACACTTTGATAGAATTTTGATGAATGAATTAGTACACACTTTCGTGTACATTAATTCAAACTACTATTTTTAGGAATGCATTATTACACACTTTAGTGTGTATTAATTGTAGGTTTCATCTGCATGAAAAGATGCTTTATATATGGCGCCAAGTTAAGCCAAAGTCGATCTATAACCGTTTTCACCTTCAAGTTAATTAAAGGTTTAACTTATTCATTTTTGTCTGAGTCTCTTGCCGTCTCCCTGATTTTCCGTCGAATGCCGTCGAATATCGTCGAATATTCGGTGACTATATTTGACTCCCTTTGACTGTTCTTAGGACTGTTCATAAAATTTTCTTCATCTTGACAATAGACTCGATTATATTTCACCAAGACCGATCAACCAAGGCCCTACACTAAAAAATTAAAAAAAAAATCAAGGACCTCATAAAAAAAAAAAAAGAATTTTAGAATAAAATTAGTAATAGAAAATTAATCATTAAATTCATCATTATTGCAGGGTTGTGATCTCTACAGACTTTACTGATCAAAAACAACCCTTTGCTACCGGCAATTGCCGGTCTCAGCGGTCTACCGTCTACTAGCAATGGAGATTTCTTATATTCGATTCGTTTGATCACCAGGGGGATCATCACTTACAGATTGAAGTGCTTTACTAACAGCTTTAGTTTTGTAAAATTCTAAAAAAAAAATTAAGAGCTTAATTTTTTTATTTTTTTTTTTAATTTTATAGTACAAGGTCTAGCAATCAACTCTCGATCAGCCTTTGAAAGACGGGGTAACTGACAGGCTTAATTTTATTAAAAGCAGGTATTTATCAAAGTAAAGAGTTTTTATATCTCAAATTATGGCCAAAAACGAAGGGAGAAAACTTTTAAGTGATTGAGGGTTTTTTTAATGCATGCCGTGTCCCCATATATAAGAGGCGGATCTAAACTAGTTTGTTGATTTGTTCTATCCTAAGACTACCAGCGACGAAAATATGCGCAACTTCAAGCACCCTGATATAGCTGATCAATCGCGGCTTCACAACAGGTTGGACAATCAAAAGAGAGAGAAAAGAGACAGAGGGGATGCAGGGCAGAACCTTCAAAACACTTCAGTTCTTTCATTGAAAAAAGGCTACCCTTTTAATCAGAAAGACCTTAATTATGCAGAGGTGTAGCATCCTACACGTCTTCTATCCCTTCAAAAAACTTCTACTTTAAACACTCCATCAAAACTCTTTCTTTAAACTCAGTTCCCCAAACTTTTTTAATTTATTTGCTTCCACTTTTACCCATCCCTCTTCTGACAGTGTCTTCTCGTATTACCAAAGAAATTCCTTCAGTTTGCACTCTTAAAAGACCCGGAGAACGCGGCCACTTCCCTCCTAAGCAGAGCTTCGGGCTGGAAGGCGCCCCTTGTGCCCCTCCTGCTGTGGATGGAAGACAGAAAGTTTACTGCAACAAAACGCTGCAAAGTGCAAGACAAGAGCTTGTAGTAGCAGTCTATCAACCTTGCTTGGACTGCTTTGTCTCCCTCCCCACCCCTCACCCTCCCTACTCCCAACTTTGCCATTTCCTTCAAAAACCTTACTACTCCCTCCCCTGGTCTTCCATAAGTTTCAAAAACAAGCGGCACAAAATGGAAACCGATTTCATGGCAGATCTCCCCGTACCTGTCGTTCTTCACTTTCTTGATTCCCCTCGCTGCTGACCCTGCTGTTTTTGCACATCGGCGCAGGCGGTTAGCATCGATACAAAATATATGGGTGACAGCGATGTCGGCAAGCACTGTGTCTCCAGACGGGAGCTCCGCGAGAAAATCAGGGTGTTTCTGTCTCTCTTCGACCAGACGGGTTGCAATAGACAGCCCGAGCTGCCCGAACGTAGGCTTTCTTGTCACGTAGCAGTGACAGAGGCCTTAAAAGAGGGAGCAAAAGGCGTCTTTCATTTGTTCATGCCGCTACTAGACCCCCCCCCTTATCCCGTAGGTCTGTGCATGTTGTCCCTCCACGTCCAACGGGGCTCCACACACACAGATAGGGTTTCTTCTGATCTCTGGAATAAATAAGCCAAGGCGGAGACGGATGGCTGTGGTGAAAAAGGTTGGAGAAATACGAGTCCAACCTGAAGACGGTATGGCTATCAGCCAAGCAGAGGCGCCTGTGCCTGCGCAGGATCGCAGACGTGCCTTCCCTTCGGCTGGCAAAGCGGCTAAGAGCTTTTCCCTCTGAACTAGGTGCAATGCTTCCATCATGAGATGCTGCACCTCCCGTCTCTCCCACAACAACCAATCTTCTATTCTCTTCCCCCACTGAAGTTCCAGAACTTGAGGAACCTTTCCAAGTTCCCGTTCGGCTAGCTGTTCAGTCCCCCCGCTACAATCAGTATAACCTTGCTCTGCCCTCTTTATCTAAAACAGACCTGCAAAGTCTGCCTTTGTTGGTGTTCCGAAACCCTGCTCTGTCAATCGGCTCCTCACTGCTGCAAAGGTATGTGCCGCGTAGCCTGCTAAGGCCGCTGGCGCAATAAAACGGAAGAAAGGAATCCCCAGTCCCCCCTAACATAATGGGAGATGCGCCTGGCTCTGCTTTTGGGTCCATTCTTCTGGGCTGAGGCGCATGCTGCGGGCGAAAGACTCCCCCAACTCCTTGTCTGCTCTTTCCTATGCATACCTCTGTATAGAGTCTGTCCCCCATCACCCGTGTCAAGTAGACGAGTTTGGGGAAGATGCAGTAACGAAACAGCAGGCTGCATCCCTGGGGAACTCCGTACCCCTCCACTCGCTTTCTCAGCTTTGTTGCTTCTGCTAGCTTCTTTTCGAACAGGCTATTCACGAACGAGTCTTCACCCTCCCTGCCCCCATCAACTTGTAGCTTTATGTTGATACCTCTAGTCCTGGGGGGCGCTGTTATGGGATCTCTCTCTCTGATTTCCCTCTCCAACTGGGAGAGAAAGCTGCGCTCTTATCGGATTTCCTACCCAGATTGAGTGTCAAGCCATATTCTTCCAAAATTTCTACACAATCTGACCAGGTAGAGGTCAGACAATCAGCAGAGCTGGAAGGGAAAATGAGAGAGAGATCATCCATGTATATATCTATGAAACATCCCGCCCTTCTGTGCTTCTCATGCAGCTTCTTTTGCAACTTTTCTAAAGCAGGTTTTAGGCTAAGACAAAAAAGAAGTGGCCCTGCAATATCTCCTTGTTGTACCCCTTCTTGACTCATGAAAGTACGCAGTCTGCCTTTCTGATTACGAAAGAAGATCAGGACTGGCACACCATACCAGAGAGAAAAGAAACGAAACAGCTCAGAAAAATGCTTATGCAGTTTGTCTATCGCTTTCTGTCTGTCGTAAGTGTTGAATGCGTTGTTTGCATCTATCTAGAGGAGGGAGGAAACTTTTAAGTGAAAAAACCTCCCAGAAGAGGGGGCGAAAGCACACTATTGCTAAACGACAGATGTGAAAGTTCATTCACTATAAAGAAGCGAGGGGGAGACTAGAGGATTGCAACATTAAGTTCATGACAGAGGATGTGTACAAAAAGAAGTGACCAGACGCGTATAAGAGAGAGGGTTTGAGTGCGAAGCAGATTAAACAGATTTCTGAACTTAAAAGGAGAAACGTGTTTCCTCATTTGACATATGTGGCTGCTGCGAGTGGAACATAGCAGCACCAAAAATCTTTGTAAGCAACCCGAAGCGCATAGTCAAACACACTGTGAAGTGTGGCCAGAATTCTACTCATATCCCTTTCAGCACAACTTTTGTTTCGATCAACTTCTCTCTGATTGCCCAGGATCAGGGTATGGAAAGTGGGTTAGGTTAAAAGGTTAGGTTAGGTATTGAGGCTGTAGGTTTTGATCTAAGTAGGTTAAACAAGGTTTTCTAGGTTAAACTAGGTTTTGCTCCCATGGGGGGGTCTGGGGGGGGCGAAGCCCCCCCAAATAGTAGACTAGTACCGTAGGTCAATATCTGTTGGAGTGTGTCTGGGTACACACTCCAGACTTAGGCGTAGGAGGCCTGACACTCCGGCAATTATAGTGGTATACACTCTAGATTTCGGTCCTAGCGCTGTGATACACCGATAAAGGTGACACACACTGGAAATAGGTGGTCTAGAGGCCACGTGAGCCATACTAAGATAAATTAGATTTATTTTGAAGGTTTTTTTATAATCAGTGATAATGTTGGGGGCACACATCCTGTGTGTGGTCTTGTAAGTGGTGGAGTTGAAACTGGAGCACTCCATTCACCCATCTGCCAAAAACAGAAAACCACTTTGTGTACCATACACACTGGATCCAGACAGACGCCCCTGTGGGACTCCACCTCCTGAACCCCTCCACAGCACACCACAGTAAAGCCCAGTTCGCCTTCGTTGAAGGCAGTTTGCATTCCCGCTCCCCCAATCCCTGCCTGCATGAGCTGTACAGTAAGCTCATGGATAGCTGCCTGCTTCTGCGGAGGCTGGTTGGCCACCGCGCCCAAGACAAGGTCCTGGCAAGTTCTGGTTGTTCATTGTTCTGCAAAGAAGGATCACAAGAGCAAAAAGCACAGTGCAAAGAAATGCAGAGCAACATATAGGTCTCGAGACTCATATAGAGTAGGAGACAAAATGAGAGCACCGGAGAAAACAAAACAACTTGATTGCCACTAAGTACATCCGGGTAGCTCTGAGATGCTTCTAGGAAGCACAAGAGCAGAATGCATAAGTAGAGAAACGTGGAAATCTAGTACAAAGCAGCATAGTGCAGAGCAATACCTATAGAGGGGCGTTGAGAAGAGGACATAGACGGAAACAAAAAAAAACAACAGCAACAATGAGCTGAATACTTCTACAGTTGACACTCTACAGACGATTAAAAGTGAACACGCAGACATATAGCATATACATGGACCAACCTTCTCTGTAGGTCTTTGCAAGGGAGCCGAATCATATAAAAACTGAATTAAAAAATTATAAAAATAGATTTCCATAAACTTTTTTCCCTAGAAAATCTAAAAAATAAACCAAGCTACCTACTTCAAGTTAAAAAAAAAAAAATTCTATTTTTTTTTATTATTTTTTTTTTTTGAAAAAAAAAAAATCATAGGTGGTTTGATTTGGAGAACACACTCCGACAATAAGTCTAGCTCATGTGACACTCCGCCTGAACACACTCCGATAAACACACTCCGATTGACACACTCCGAAAACATACTCTGCAAAACACAGTCCGATTTTAGGTCCTAAGCCTGGAACACTCCGAGAGTTACCGTCCCACAAATAGTATAATTAATAGACGATCACTATGACTCACTACTGTCACTAGTACTTAATATACTAATTATGAATTCATAATAAAAATACACAGTATTATTATACACCATCATATATACAAATTATAATAAATATACACTATCAATGTCTATCACACTGTGATTCATACAATGACATACATTATTGATTCACTATCCTCTATCGATAAAACTGTAATGCTATAATTTATTGACTCGTTGTCATTGAATTATTGATTAATTAATTTCTATCAAATTGTCAACTTTTAACAAGTCTGCAGCCATAACAAACTTTGAGGTTTCAGGGGCGCAGGCTGGCTGGAATCTTTCGGTTTCAAGTGGCTTTCCTTGATTTCTAAAAAATGACTGTTGGCTACTGTTGGCTTTCCTTGAATGCATGCATACATTTTATTTTTTTTATATGCAGAAACCGGTTGGGGACGCTTTTATACTACTTCATGCATACGCACCCCGGCCCCGGCTCTTGCATGGTGCAGGCTGGCCGCTAGACTAGACCGGCCGCCACAGTTAAATCAAGTTAGGTTTAACCTAACCTAGGTTAATTTGACTGCCAGGTCGGTTAGGTTTAGGTTTTAACATACTTTCCATACCCTGCTCAGCATACTGAATTTTCGTTTTTTTTTTTTTTTGCCGTTGCACTGCGTTTTGCGCACAGGACTGGTGATCACATGATGGATGCAGTTTCGTTTAGATTCTTTAAGAGCTTCATTTTATAGCTTTAAAAGGCTGTCAGGCTTTAGAGTTTTTTATGTAGAATTAGTACACACTTTAGTGTTAAAAAATTTGTCTAGAATTATTGCACATTAATTGTTACACACTGGCATTTTTATGTGTAACAAAGGGGGGGTCAAGGGTAATTGTTACACAATTAACTTTGTGTAACACCACAGGAATCGTAACAGGATTGGTATAAACGTCTTAGAAAACGTCTAGCTCACCTAGCGTCTCACTTCATTTCATTATACTAGTCATTATGTCACATGTCCTCAATTCGTATCATCAAGCGTCATGATTCCTAGCATGACTCATAAGGTTAGGAAGAGGGGGAGTTTGTAAACGCTAGTCAAATCTGTGTATAACAACAACATCCACTCGGAGTGGTATGCATTATAGCTCTAAAAATAGTTGGAATCATAGCGGGAAGGCGTAGTGCGGAACTTATTGATCAATCAATCAATCAATGTACGGTATTATGTTCTTAGCGAGCAATGTACACTCAGCGCTTAATAAGCTTCAGTTCATATATAATATATATTGTTCAACTATTGTTTACACCGTAAATTATATGCTAGATTACACGCTCTATATCCAGCATCTACCATCGGATGATCCTAGGGATGATCTCTTAACCCCTCACTTTCGCTTTGTTGTTCATTCACTGATGGTGACTCAATCCTTGCTTTGAAGAGGCCAATCCCCCTGTCATTTTCTTCTACTGACGAGTCAATGCCGGCCTTCTGATTCTGTTCTGTCTGCCACCCGTCCTTCAAGATGCTCGTCCCATTCTCTATCCTATACAAAGCGGTTAACCGAGTCCGTGTGAAACAAACGAAGAGACAGCGAAGATTGATACGGCACAGTCGCTGACTAGACATTGGACAAAGCGGCACCACAAGAAAAAGAAACGAGACATCGAGTTGAAGGAGGGACAGAAGAAGATTGGTCAGAAGGACAGAGAGCACTCAAGGAAGTTCAACGGCTTTTCAGGGCCCCGCGCGCCCTTCCCCTCAAAGCTTCCTGTTTCCCACATCCTCACCCAGCCTCGAGCAGCAAGTGAGTGAAAGGGGGGGGGCTTCTTCGGGAGTTCAGATACCCAAGTGACCATTGTCCCGTGCTTTCACTGTCACAGTTCTTCTCCTCGCCTCTTCCACGTGTCGACAGAGAAATCCATCGAAGAGGTGCGGGCACAGTCTGTACCGCGCTCACGAACGGGGGCTGAGGGCAGACGGCCTCAACAATGCGGAAATAGGGTTGCCACCTAATTTTGGTTCTCCGTTGGGCTGGCAGGAAGCCCTCAAGCATGGAGATTGCTCTGTTCCTTTTTTTCTCTTGCGCTTCTCTTCCCATAATCAAGCCATCGACAAACTGACAGACAGGCTGACTGCATTGATCGACACGTCCACTCAGTCATTCTGACATGCAGGCACTTACTCTTACTTACTCCGAGTCGAACCATCCGGTTGAACGAAGCCGATCGATCGATCGATCGTTTCACCACGAGTCTTCTCTCCTTGTTCCATTCTTATTCAAACAAACGTTCCGCTCCTGGTTCTTCGAGGGTAGTGATTCACCCAATAGACCAGGGTGGACGAAAAGAGTGTGTGTGACGGTCTGGAAGGAATACAAATGAATGATTGATTGATCCATTGATGGAATGGGCGAATGATGTAATGAAAATATGCATGAATGCATGCGTGAAAGATTGATTGCACGAGACACGAAGCAAGAACGATTGAATGGAAGAAGTGGATCAAACACACAGTGGTCATTCTTGCAAGCCTCATCTCCTACCATATCGCAGCAGCACATTCATTCACGCATCTAAAAGAAGACAAAAACAATCGGCACGGATGAAGCGAGCTGGTTGAACAGACAGATACGAAGCAACAGGGGCGGGGGTGAGGGGGGAAAAACATGCGCATTGCTCGCTCCTGAAGAGAAGAAAAAGAGTTGTTGGACTCATTTTTTTCGACCAGATGGTCTCTCCTCGTTTCTCTTTCGTTTCTTCGGCCCCCCTCCCCCTCACTCCCATGGGACACCCGATTGATTTGACTTTCCCTTCCTTGTCTTTGTCGCACCTTGTCTTTCTTCATTCTCCCTTCCCTCGTTCTGGTCCGTTTCTTCTTCGTTCTTAACTTTGCACCTATTGTCTTCTTTTCTCTCCAGAGGCTCCTCCCACAACGCTTGTGTGTCTGCCTGTTCCCCCCCCACCATGCACGCCCACCCCGCCTACCGGAGTGTCGAGACAGGCAGGCACCTCACGCCCCACTCCCCAACCATAGACCGGCAGGGCAGGGGGGGGGGTCCAAAAGAGGTGGGCACGCACGCAACACCAAAATGAAGTGCAGCCCGAAGCAGCATCTAGGAAGGTACTGAACCTCTCGGACGAAACGAAAACGGAAGGTCCCAGACAAAAAGGCAAAGAGGAGCTTCCCTCACTACCGTTCAACCAGGCTCTTTCTCTCCCCCTCTGTATGTGTATACACATGTGTGTGCATGTTCCTTTCTACCCGTCTCTCTTCCCTGGGCGCCTGCAAGATCTCAGAAAAGAAGAAGAGAGAGACAGGTCTCTCTGCAGTCCCCCCTTCTGATTCTGAAGGCTCCCTCGCTGCACATCCCTTTGCAAACCAACTCTTTTTGCATGCCTGTCGCGCTCTGAAAAACCCATCCACAGGCTTGTGCATTTTTATTTACTCTCCTGTCCTTTGTTCAGGGAAGGCCGTCGTATCTCCAGAAGCACACGGACGAACAAAGTGAGAAGAGAAGAGAAGAACGACCCACGTCAAACAAAGGGGAAAGAACAGTCATTGTGCCAGCCAGTCAGTGAGGGACTCTCTCTTTCTTCCCTCTTGTCACTTATCGATTCGGTTCCGTAAGCGCAACGCCGTCTGACTGAGTCGTGGTGGAAGGAAAGGAAGGGCACGTGAGCAACGTTCCATTTGATGTCAAGCTTTTCTGCCCTTCACAGACAGAATTCCGTCACGAGTAATGAACAACAGGCCTCCTTTTTCGACACAAGCAACGCAGACAAACAGCATACAAAATGATGACACGACACGAGTGGCTTCCAGTCTCTCTCTGCGCAATGAAACAGAACATTTTACATTTTGAAGGTGTTTCCCCCTGTTCCTTCACTGAGCCATCCATCTTCGTTCGTATTTCTTCTTCTGTATGCTGCTTATCTCCACCAGACATACAGACCGGAGGAGACACGCAGGGATGGACGACCGCCCACGCAACCCTGTTGCCTTCATCAACAGGGGCATGCAGAGAGACAAACTCTCCTTCCTCGACTCTTCCATTCCTTCCTTCTCCCCCCTTCACTCAAAGAAGTTAATAGAATAAAGAGCCCACGGAGGGGTCCACACAAGGAATGGAGAAGACGGAGATGGTGAAGAATTCGATTGACGGTTGGGGAAGCTGTGGAGTAGTGTGGTATGGCGTGGGCAGTTGAACGTGGATGAAAGAATGATTGACTGAGTGACCGGATGAACAGAGCTCTAAAGGCCAGAAACCAGCACGCACCCAAACACAGGCCAGCATGAAATTGCATGGAGACGTGCAGAAACTTCTGCAGGCTGAATGAATACAGATGAATGTATCAAACTTGCCAAGATTCTCGGTCAGCCCTTCGTTAGTTTCTTCGTTCAGACGGACATGCAAAGAAGGCAAAAGGAAAAGATAGAAGGGAGGAATTACACAAAGAAGGAAGCACAAGGGCGAACCGCCGAGGCAGCGGTCTCCCTTTCTCATGAAGAGCTTCGAGAAGGGGGAGTACAGGAAAAGAGGAGAGAAAAGAGCCGAAGACTCCCCGCAGTCTGTTTTTCTTCCCCTCCCTCTTCCATCCCACCCTCCCCCACGCCACCACTGAGACAAGAAAGAAAGACGGTTGGTCTCAGGCGTTCCCCTTGGTTCAGTTGGAGGATGGACAAATGGGCATTCAGAGAGGAGGAAAGAGGCTGTAACACAGGCACTGAGAGACGAGCACAGATCGATCAAAGAAAGCATGGCATCATCAAATCAAATGAATCAATCAATCAATCAGTGAGGAACCCCGTGCATCGGGGCCATCGGGGCCCCCGGGAAGCCCCCCCCGTGCATGTGTCCTGGGTGAGGGGGGAGGTGTGCCGGTACCGCGGGCATGGGGGGGAGTTTCTCGACCATCCAGTACTGGCATGCCCTGGAGGACTTGAGGGCCTTCTCGATCGTCCCGAGGAAGTGCCTCATCCTGCGCGTCTTCGGGAAGATCGCTGCGAGGGTCTCGTCGCACACAAACTCTCTGCAATGGAAAGCGGGGGGGTGAAGTGTTCAGGGAGGGGAACTATGAGAATGTGGAAAGAAGCAAACGCACTCGAGCCTCCTGCTGCATCTGTGAAAGAAATGTGCGGGAAAACGGCCAGCGCGCAAAGGAAACTGGCGTCTCTAATCTACAAGCTACTGAGCCGGAAGAATGGGAAGTCGCCTTATTTCACTCCACAAACAAAATCAGTCAACCAACAGAACGACCGACAAATAAATCAACGAATGAATCACTAACCCCTTCTTGTTGGGGTCGATCAGGTTTCTCTCGGTGACGTAGTCGAAGATCCTCTTTGCGGGCTGCAGAAACACACACACAAACTCCAAAACTTTGAAAAGAAGGACTTCTTCTCTGGTTATCTTTCTGCACCGCTTTGCTGCAACGCCCTCGCTCACTGTTTCTACTATCATTGAGTGTAAATCCTACACAGACAGGCCATGCTCCCGTCCCAAAGAAAGCAAATCTCAACGGAAAAATCGAGAGAAAAGACATACAACCTGTTCAGCTCAGACGGACGAGAGACCAACTGACTGACTGACATCCCGTGTGTTCATGAGGGCGTCCTGGGCAGTTCCCATGAACCTCGCGAGGGGCTCGGACATCCACATGATCTTCTTGACTGCAGGCAGCAGTGCGCACGTTCGTTCAGAGGCACGGAAACGGGTGCAAGGATTAGTGAGAGGGAGGATAAAAGGGAGAAAAAATAAACATTTTCAGCAAAGCGGAAAAATGAAATCGCGCGCAGAGGGGAATACGAAACTGCATGGGCTCGGTTGCAGACAGGGGGGGGGAAGGGTTAGGGCGAGTAAGAGAGAGAAAGAGAGAAAAAGAGAGACAGAGAAAGGCAGAGATGGCACAGCTCGTCTCTGCAGACTTGTCGGTAAAAAACACTCAGACATCCAGTGATACGGCAGGCAGACTGACATGCGATCTTCTTGGGTTTGGGTGCGCGCTTGGGCTTGGCAGCAGCGGCAGCGGCCAGTTTTCCCTTCTTGCCCGACTTGGAAGATGCGGATGCGGCCTTTGCGGATGCGGCCTTCCCCCTGATGGCCCCACTCTTCGGTGCGGCCTTGCTCTTGCTCTTGGGTGCCGGACGAGCACCGGGAGTACTCTTGGCCTTTGCCTTGCTCTTGGCCTTGGGGGCGGCGACCAGAGCTTCCTCTCTGCATGGGCGTGCAGGGCGGGGGAGAGCGAAAAGAAGGGAGGGAGGGAGGGAGAGGCAGGCGCTCGATGAGGCAGAAGCCACAGGCACAAGAAAGTCCGTCGGGGGAAAGAAGACAGAAGAAACGAGGAGAGCAGAGAAAGGGCAGGTCGGCAGGGAGGGAGAACAGGCCTGCGAGAAGAAAGAAAGCAGATGAACATTTAGCAACACAGGAAGCAGAAAAGAACGGAAGATAACGCGAAAAGATCCCATGCACTTTCCCTGCAAGGTATCCTCCTTCCTGTCCTTGATTTCATCGACTTACTGCTTGTCCTCGTTCGCAACTGCACGCAGGCACACAGGGGGGGAGGAAAGGCGGAATGAAGCGGAGCAGAACCGAGAAAACGCACCAACAGCACAAAGGGGGACAGTTGTCGGATGCCAACATGCAAATTTTCAACCTCCAGGTGCTCTACCAGTTTCCTCACCCACACCAACTATCCGGCAGAAATCTGCGGAGACTGCCTACCGTCTGTCGCTGTCTCACTCTCGCCCTTCCTGCCTGCCTGCCTGTCTTTCTGCCTGCCTGCCCAAAGAGAGACTATGAGACTGACGCCTTTCGAGCACCTCGTCCACCGTCTGCTTGATGAGCACCTTCTGAGCCGTCATGTCGACCCTGAAGAACGCGGTCAGTGTCTCCCTGCACCATTCGTTCATTCGTTGCAGGGCGACAGGAAGAGAGTGAGTCAACAAGACACAGGTGGATAGTGAAGTTGACAAGGGGTGAATGTCTGCAAGGAGGACACGAAAAGAAAGACCCCCCCCCCCAAAACAGGTCTATTGAGAGTGACAGCAACACCTAGTGTTCAGCCTTCCTCACGGCTGACTGACCGGATCTTCTTGAGGGAGAGTTGATCAAGGGAGGAGTTCCTCATCACGTAGTCGATCCGTTCTTTGATCTCCTTGTCCGACGGCATCCCAGCGGGGGGCGCTCCGGCTGGGGCACCCGCAACCGGTGCAGGAGCAGCGTTCACAGCCGCACCCATGGCGGTGGCAGCGGCGGCAGACGAGTGGGCAGCCGCCCTCGAGGACCCTCCGCTTGCCCGCGGTTGGTGGGGTTGGGATGGAGCTGCATGCTGAATGGCAATGCCCTTGGCGGCCTGCACTGCAGCAGCGACGTTCTGCGCAGATTTCCTCTTCTCTCGTCCAGAGGAGGCGGGGGCAGGGGCGGGAGCAGGAGCAGGGGCGGGGGCAGGTGCAGCAGCCTCCACAGGGGCAGGGGCAGGGGCAGCGGGGGCCTCGGCTTCTGCAGGAGCGTCTGCGGGGGGGGCTGGATCTTTCTTTTCTGCCTCCGCCTCCGCTTCGGCTTCGGCAGGCTTCTCTTCGTCCATCGGCTGTGCCTCCTCTGCAGGCGCCTCTGCGGGAGCTTCAGGAGCCTCCTCGGGAGCGGGGGCCTCGGGGGCGGGGGCAGGAACAGGGGCAGCAGCGGCAGCGGCTGGCTCCTCCTGCGCCTCCTCCGGTGCGTCCATCTTCACATCGGCTTCTGCTGCTGGGGCAGCAGGAGCGACAGCGTCAGTGCCCTCGCCCTCTGCTGCCTTGTCTGCAGTCTCGGTATCCCCTTCCATTGCTTCGTCACGTGGCTTCGCGTTCTCGGCCTCTGAGTGGGCCTTCGTGTCCTCAGCTGCACAGAGACGATCAAAAGGAGAAGGTAAACACAAACGTTCAGTCGTTTTTGGCGACAAAGAGAGAGATCCGCACTCTGGCACACCAAAATTGGCCGCAGAGACGAAGAAATTACCTCAAGGGAGGGAATGTGTTCGGAAAAGGGAGGGGAAAGGACACAACTGGAAGGCAAAATTCGAACAAAGCACCTCAGAACTTGCTAGTGTGCTCCGTACAAATGCATCAAGCAGTGAGCTAATGGAAAAGAAGGCGCCAGTTGAGTCCCTTTTCAGAACACTTGAGGCACAAAATCTGTCGCTTGAAAGAAAATCCGGCGAACCAACGATCAGCCCTCATACAAAATTCCATTCAGGCACCCACGATAACCACCTATATGAGTTTAACGGGTCAAATTCACGACGGATGAGGGCCTAATGCGTCCATTGATCCCCTCTTGCCACCAAAAAGGGCAGTGTTGTACTTCCCTCCCCTTCCCTACCTGCAGCAGCTGCTCCACCTTCAGGTTTCGGTTCCTCCTTTCCGACCATCATGTCCGGATTCTCCGATTGGGCCATGGGCTCATCAGCTGGGGGCTGCTCGCTGGGCACAGGAACCATGACTTCTTCTGTAGACATGGTGAAAGAATCTGAGATCAGAGCTCTTAGAAGACAAACTCGACAAGAGAGACTATTGTTCTTCGATCTGCCAAAAAGACAGACACAATCGACTGATCAAAGCACCACACGGGAGTGCAGACCGCAACTTTCACAGAGCTCAGCTACTGAAGCTTTTCAAGATGTTCACAATTGATTCACACCAGCATTCATAAGCAGAAGTAGGTGACCCAAACCAACAAACAGCAGTCAACTCTCTTCGAAAAAGCAGGAAGCAGCTACTGTTTGGCGTGCGGCAATCAGCTCACTTTTTTTGCCCACAAAATGGGAACTGCCCCGGAAAGTTCCCGGAAAGCGAAAAAATCTTGAGTGGGGCCGGGTCCCGAAAGGCAGAAATCCCCCGATTTTGCAACGCGGATACATCCAAGTGTTGTTGACGTCACCTTTCCGGAGACGCGCCTCAGAATTCACACCGAAGTGCCCAACCTTGATGGCGTTTTTCATCGACAGAAGTCAGCCAGCAGTGTAAAGACTCCATCTGAAGATAGTCTCTCTGGCACACATACCAGTTGTCTCAGCTGTTTCTGAAGCACCTTCACAGAGCACTGTGTGGCGGCGTCATCTTTGTAAAGGAGCCATCACAGCTCTCATCCGTCTGCTAGCTGAGTCTCATATCCTCCCAGAAAATGAAAACCGTCACCGCTGCTGAAGTGGCGCGCCACAATACCGAAAAGGACTGCTGGATCATCATTTCAGGAAAAGTCTATGACGTTACTGACTTTTTGGATGAGCACCCCGGTGGGAAGAAAATCGTTTTGAAGGTTGCCGGCAAGGATGCCACAAAAGAATTCGAAAAATTTCACAACGTGGCACAAGTGCTGGGCCAGTATGGGGACAGCCTCCTGGTTGGATCTATTGCCCAGGACGCCGCCAAGGCCCCTGCCAAGTCCAAACAGTCAGATGGGATGTATGGCGACCTGCTGCCGTATGGAGATCCCACCTGGTACCAAGGTTGGGGGAATCCGGGGTACTACAATGACAGTCACAGGCGCTTCAGAGATGCCGTCCGTGCATGGGTCGATCGGGAGGTCGTGCCCTATGTCTTCGAGTGGGATGAGAAGAAGTGCATTCCCAAGGAATTGTTCAAAAAGGCCGCCGAGGCTGGCATTCTCCCCGGCTCAGTCTTCATTCGTTGGCCGGAAGTGAAGTATGCAGGAACGAAGGTGGCCGGAGGGGTTCGTCCGGAAGAATTTGATGCCTTCCACTTTTTGATTCTGTTCGATGAGATCTCTAGGACGGGAAGTGGTGGGATTGTGTGGGGACTGTTCGAGGGTATTTCGATTGGTCTGCCTCCTGTCCTTCACCACGGTTCGAAGGCCTTGAAGGACAGAATTGTCGGTCCCTGCCTTCAGGGAAAGGAGTTCATCTGCCTGGCCATCACCGAGCCGGCTGCAGGAAGTGATGTTGCCGGGTTGACAACGGAGGCCCGAAAGACTCCAGATGGTTGGTGGTATTTTGTGTCTCTCTTTCTGTCGGTCTTCTTCTCTGTTTCAGGATATATACTTCCAGTCTCCTTCTGTCTCTACCCGTGTCCCTCTGTTGGCATCTCCTCAATTCAACGTCCACTTTCATGCCTGTAATTGAGGGATGTTCCAGATCGGAGATTCTGACAACTCCACTCGCTGACGCACGCAGGCACCGATCGCATGCCCTGACTCTTTTGCTTACTTATTCACACGCTCGCTCATTCACTGGTTCACTCAACTAGTCGGGCATTCGCTCCCCCAATCCAACACTAACGCATTCATACGCTCTCTCACCCATTCACTCGCGTACAAATAATGATTTGCTGCAACTGAAGTCCCGCTGCTCGCCGCCTGATGAAGGCTGTGCGTTCTGCGTGTTTCAACGATCATCTTTCGCTCTCTGGTGACTTTCTGTCTCTCCTGCCTCTCTTTTTGTGCTTCTGTCTCTACGGCTCTTTCTCGCTGCTCTCTCTTTTCTCTCTGCCACCCCCTCCCCTCTTTCTGAAGGTGCGTGTCTGTTTGCATGTGCGCTGTTTTCGCTGCTGCTATCTTTTGAAAAGATTTTTGAAGCTCGTTCTCAGCAGTGTCGTTGCCCCTTGCGTCACTTTCTCCCCCCCGTCTTGTGTCTGTATTGATGCAGGAAAGTACTACGTCGTGAACGGAGAGAAGAAGTGGATCACCAATGGAGTCTTTGCCGACTACTTCACCGCAGCCGTTCGCACAGGTCCCCCCGGTAGTGGAATGAACGGTGTGAGTGTGCTTCTGATCGAAAGGAAGTTCAAGGGGGTCTCCACTCGTCAGATGCAGTGCATGGGCATGTGGGCGAGTGGGACTGCTTACGTGACTTTTGAGGACGTGTACGTTCCGGTGGAGAACTTGATCGGCAAGGAGAACGAGGGGTTCAAGTACATCATGCAGAACTTCAACTATGAGAGACTGGGATTCTGCATTCAGGTCAGATCAGGAGTTGAATTTCAACAGCAAGTTGTTTGTGTGATCAGCTGGGGTGTCGGTCAGGCTTGCTTGCTCTTAAGTCAGACACCTGTTTTCCGATTTTGTGTTGCCTGCTCATTTCCAATCAGGAGATGACGCACTCCTGGCAGGGAGTGGTAAGCAAGCCGGGTTTTTCTTTTGGTACGGTGGGACTTCATAGATGGGACGGTAACAAGAGAGAACAAAACAAAAGCAGCGACTCCATTGCTCTTGCTCTTAATTTGAAATGATTGTGGTGCACATGTACATGTATTACATTTCGTTTTTTTTTTCTTCCTTGCAGGCCAATCGTTTCTCTCGAGTGTGCTACGAGGAGGCTCTGAAGTACTCCCTGAAGAGGGAGACGTTCGGGAAGAAGTTGATGGACCATCAGGTGATCAGGTGGAAGCTCGCAGAGATGGCTAGACAGGTGGAGGCCAACTTCTCCCATCTCGAGGCACTCACCTATCAGCTGAACATTCTCGACAAGAGCGTGGCGTCCTTGCGCATGGCTGGCCCCATTGCTTTGGCGAAGGTTTCGAACACGAAGACCTTCGAGTACTGTGCGAGGGAGGCCGCACAGATCTTCGGTGGTTTGGCCTACTCGAGGGGGGGGCAGGGAGAGAAGGTAGAAAGGCTCTATCGTGAGGTTCGTGCCATGGCGATTCCGGGGGGGTCGGAGGAAATCATGCTTGATCTGGGGGTCAAGCAGGCCCTCAGGAACGCAAAGAGCATTGGGGCAAAGGTGTAGATACAGCGTTGAGGGAAAGGGGGATGGGGGGACCAACAGATCGCAGATAACGCCAGACGTTTGATTGCGCTGCTAGTTGCGCTGTGTTTGAGGGGAAAAAGGCGCCCCCTCTCTGTGTTGCAGAAAACGGCGTTCTCAAAGCTTGTTAGAAGGCTTGGCTTAGTTTCCCAGACGTGGATTAAATATAAACAATATTAAACATACATCGAACTCGATCATGCAACTGCATCGATCAATCAGGCAATTAATCAAATTGAATCAACTAGCCAATATTTGATATCATTATCAGTCAATCAATACAGTTTTAGTTTAATGTTTTTCGTTTTTGAATGGGAAAACGTTCACGATCATGAAAAGGATAAAGGAGGACAAAAGCATGTCGAAGCAGGTCGAGGAATGAGCGGGGTCAGGGACGGTACATAAGCACTCCTTACATACCTATCGCCCACTCGGTTTGTTTAGTACTATAAGTGTCTTCTCCACTATTAATTAACATTGCTATCAATGCCTAGAGTAGCCTAGATCAATCCTACTAGTATACAGGCGCTAATGCAGGAACTTCATCTTTAATATTATAATTTTATTGTAGGCGTGGTCAAACTTTAATTTAATAGGTTTTAGTAACTTTAGTAAGCTTAGTCCTTTAATTCATTCACATTCTCTTACACTTCCCTGCAAAATTAAATTAAGTAACCACCTTACTAGGTATAGACAAAGAATTAAGTTCAATTAACCAGATATAACTAAACTATAGTCGTAGTCTTTATTTAGTTATTTACTTTAATTAGTTACTATATTTTTTGTCTTTTAAACTGTACAAAACCTTAAAAATTAATCTCTCCAGTGATCTTTAGATTGATTAGCTAGTTGATCAGTCATTATTTTATAATAGGTACGTCTGATAGTTAGTTTACGTTAGTTTAAGTCCGACTCATGCAGAGTGCATACAGTTATCGACTTATCGCAGGTGAGGAGATTCCAAGTATGTTATCTCGTGTATAAGCTGCATCATCTGACCAATATAACAAAAATTATTTGTTATGTATTTGTGGTTTCGCGACGATTGTGATGATGATGTTATTATGTTAAATATGTTAATACTCATAGTTAAACGCCAAATTCACTCAAAATGTATGCCAAAGTCTAGGCACGCTTTTCCTGTTTTTCCAAAGGTCTCAAGTCTGTCTGCAAGTGACTGCAGTTTCCGATTGATTGGTTTTTGGAAATCAAAGTGTCCGTGCAGGCTTGCAGACACCTCCTTCCCTTTCCTGTGCCAGAATGCGACACGATCCATCAACGACCCTACTGAGGGCAACGGGGCGCTGTCATGCTGGCGTATCGGTCTCTTGTCCTCTGTTTCTGAGGCCCTCGCTGGTTTTGGACTCGATGTGGGTGTCTCCCCACCGTCTCCTCTCCCATTTCTCAGAGACGAGCTCCTCCTCTTTTCTTCCTCTTTCTCAACTCCTTCCGCCTGCACACAATCGATTTGAAGGTTTTCTCCCGGCAGGACGTTTTATCAAGCCGTTTCTCTGAGACAAAGGACGACATTCGGTCACTCTCTGCGAAGCTGGACACGCACACAAGTGTGCTGGTGTGCGTGAGTGAGCGAGTAACTAAGTGCGTGTGCCTGCAGGACACTCACAATGGGACGGTCTTCAATTCTTCGGTGGTGTTGGATTTTTTGCAATTCTGGAAAAAACTCCGCGTGCACGCATAATGAAAAGAAGGCATAGTGATACATGCACACTTCCGAGACACACCAAGGTCTTCGTTTTCAAAAAGCAAGACAAACACAGTTTCACAGCGAGAGCAAAGTATGGGACGGTTCTCACCGACTGACCACATGGAGGAAACTGGAGGCTGCGTGAACACACACAGCAGGAACGACGAAACTCTCCCTCAACCTGGTCCCTCTCAAAGACGAAGTCACAACCTCACCGTTTTCGTCCACGCGCAGAGGAAGGGGAAGGACAGAATCAAAAACAAAACGCTGCACAGAGACAGAAAGACACACAGAAAAGCGGACAGGGCAAGGGTAAAAAAAATCTGCGCAGTCCGGTACGCACCCCACTTTCGCGCATGCAGCGAGACTGATTTTGATCAGGTCATGTTGGGGTGGACATTTCTTCAACTACCCTTGCTTGGCGTTCTGTCCTCCTCGCCTGCCTGTCAGTCCCCCTTCCCGTTTCACAAGAAACCATCCTGACAGCTCCTGTTTCCACGTTCTTTTTGAAGACGCACAGGCATGCACACAACGTTCACATGGATGCGTGCTCAACGGTGCTTGAACTGCTCCACGCGGGCGCAGCATTGCAATGAGTCCACAAGGAGCACTTCGCACTGACTCAAGCTCCCACCTCTAATTGCTCAGCGCCCTTGATGGCCTCTTCCACTGGCTTCCCTGTGTCTCTGACCACCAGGGCTCTCTCTTTGCTCTCCACGAACAACAGGTACGCGCGGGCCTCCACAGCTTCACGTCGGGGACGAAGACCCTCCGACCCTCCCCCCCCACCAAAAAGCCCTCCCATAAAACCAAACATTCCCCTCCCGGCACTCCTGCTGGGAGATTCTGCCCCATCCTCCGCACACGATGTTCTGGTCTGATTGATCAGTCTCAGAGCTTTCTCCCTCGTTTCTCCTGCTGCTTGAAACTTCCGCGACCGAACTTGCGAGTATGCACGTAGACAGAGAAGATGGATCCGTCGGATAAGGGAAGGGCAGGTTTTTTCTGACTGAGCGTGAGGGTCTGCTTCGCTCTCTCTGTCTGCAAAACCGCCTCTACAGAGCTCGCAAAGCCTCCTGCAGCCCCACTCATCGTACGAAAAGTGCGGCCGCTTCCATCCGTAGGCGGACTTTGAAAGTGCCTCCACCCTTTCGTGATTGCCCCCCTGCACATGAAGACACAAGAGAACTTGAAAGGCTTTCTTCGGTCTCGCAGATAGACAGGCAGAAAGATAGAAAGACACAAAGAAGAAGGATGAAAGGAAGCCACTAAGGATAAAACATAAGCATGCAAATGGCGGAAAGGGAGGAGAGCAAAAAGACGACAGAAAAGTGGATTCAATCTGGTCAAAAATGTTCACAAATGCGTGTCGGAAATGTGTAGCGCTAGCACTGCGACCTGTGATCGCTTTATGCCCTTTTTGCATATCCGTCTGTCCAGGGGTTCTGGCTGACCATTTCAAGAAGACATACGCCAAGCTGGAAGGCACACCACGCCTGCAGGCAACGTAGGGAACATGACATTGTGCACATTTGCAATTGCCATTTGAAAACGTGCTTCCCGCAAGAACGCACGTGAGCAGCCCGACGTAAAAATGGATGGAGAAAAGGCGTGCTCGAAGATCCATCGTCTTGTTTTTCTCTCGACAGAGCACTTCAAGATGTCCGGGTACAAACAGCACGGGTGGATACTTCTTTGTATTCCATTTCGAACCCAGCCGGACGCTTTCATTCACACCCTTTCAAAATACATCCTTCATGTGTGCCGGTCTTCCTCTTCCTCTTCCTCTGCCTCTCTCTCTCTCTCTCTCTCTCTCGCTCGCTCGCTCGCTCGCTCGGTGTGTGTGTGTGTGTGTGTGTGTGTGTGTGTGTGTGAGGCAAAGGGCGGCAATCAGGGTTAGTTCGTACACTGTGATTTCTGATAAATGTCTTAGCTGTCACCTTAAAGCTCCCACCTTGTTGCTTTTTGGAGTATGTTCATCCAAAAATCGCTGAAGGTTCTGCAGGGAGGAAATGGGCCAACATCACGAGTCGATCTCTAGGTCTAGAAGTGGGAAAAGTGACCAAGAGCAACAAAGTCTTTCAAAGATGGACACGTGCAAGGCGAACATGTGGAAGAGCTTAGGGGCGTAAAGACAAAGCTGTGGGTATGCCCCACACTGAGACTCAAAAGCAAAGGAAGGCACTGAAACTGATGCTGCTTGCAAAATATGTGGAAGGCTGTTTGCTTACCTCTGCTGCTTCTGCAAACTTTCCTTGCACGTACAAGCACCATCCTGCGTACAACCAGACATAGCAAAGCTGTTGAAAACTCGAAAACATCTCCACAGACAATGCAGTCTTTGTTCCCACAACTGGCATCCAACTGTCCTGCACAAACTCAGAATACGCGATACAGCCACTGGTCAGTTCCCTGAATTTCCAGCTCTCCTCCCCCTGTCTTCCAACCCGGGTAGGTATGTGTGGCTGTCCTGACAACCTGCTCATCCTAACCTCCAGGTTCTTTTACTTGTTTCGCCTGTTCCCCCCTCACTCATCGGAGAGTGACTCGGATAACCCCTGCTCACACCAGTTTTCTTTTCTGACAACTAAGACCGTGCCGACCCACCGAAGGCCCACACACGGCCATCAGGACGACCAATCTCTTACGATTCAGTCGTGTCACTTACCGATTTCATACGCAGAGAGGACCCGGAACGCGCGGACCTCGCTGCTTCCCTCCCTCATCCCTTCAAACATCTCCACGGCCCTCTCTGTGTCCCCACTACCCCGAAGAGCGTACCCCCCCAGAACCCCCAAGAGGGGCGACAACGGTTTCTTTTCTTTCCTCTTCTCCTGCCCCCTCAGTCTGTCAATCAGCATTGTGCCTTCCACCTTCCTGTCAACGAATTGGCTCCACACCCACACCAGCAACAAACCGGCCCATGGAGCTCGGAACCGGCCCAGAACTGCATGCAACAATTTAGTTAGAAAAGTGGAGACATCGGGAGCAGACACGTTCATGAGGCTCAATGCAAAGAGGAAGAAAGTCGAGAACACCAAAGTCGACACCACAAAAGGGCAGCTCAGATATGTTTTTCTGTCCGTTCCCTCTCTCTTCCAAGCAGCGAGGACGTCTTTCGAACAAGGCACTCATCAGGCAGATAAGCAAGTGAAATGATTACATGTCAAACAACGGACGCTCGATGAACCTACCAAGGCACTGTCGCAACTCACGGAGCCCCTCGTCCCTGTCGGGAGCCATGCCCAGAGACTCCACAAACCACCAGAACTTCTGCACGGTTAACGCAAAAACAGATACATCCCGAGGCTATGAATGTACATTTATCACTCAAGCAACATCTCCCACCAATGGCTCTCAGTTCAATCCACTCCCGATTGTGCGAGTTGTCTCCCCCTTTCTTGCTCACACAATGCATTGTCTGGCCTGCAATCACAGACCGACTGCATGGCTTTCCGACTGACTGACGCACGCACCGGAGGCACGAGGGATGCGAAGAACCGGAGAGCACCACTTCCAAAGAGGGCAGAGGACTCTACTGAACGCTCCGCCTCGGACTCGCAGGAAACCTTCAAATCATCATCCCCCATAACCAGCCCGTACCCTGCAAACAAGAAGCCAGACAGCCAGACTGTCACATTTGGTTTCCTCTTTCCCCTTTCTTCTTCTGAGACAGATAGACAAACACACCGACAGGAAGCTGACGTGCAGTGTCCTGCCATATCGCAAAAATGGAACGTTCTCAATGTATCTATCTATCTAGTAACACAGAACGCCAGAAAGAGTTGAAGCCAGAAAAAAATCATTCGGGAGACGAGGGACGTGAGGAGAGACAGCGGAAGAACACCCACTTTTGTGGAATATTTTTCGCTTTTCATAGAGAGAAGAGAAAGGTTGAAACAGATCAGTCTGTGAATTCGCAACAGACACAAGAACGAAAATGCAACTACGCGGCTGAATCCGACAAGAACCTCACCCACCGGCTTTTCTCAACATCTCAAATCCCTTGAAAGCCTTCCGGAGGTGCACCCCTGCCTGCACAATCGCGAAGGCTGCCCCTTTGGAGGCCTCCAGAAGACCCTGCATACATGCATTCATGTTTGCATGCATGTGTGCTTGAATTCAATGCACAGGAATGAACAAACAAGCAGACAATGACAAATTCCGACATGAAAACTGAAAGCCCCATCAACTGCGAAGACAAAAAACGCCAGACGGATTCCAGTGTCATTCCACACATGCCGAGGAATCCGGTTTGCCTCTTTGGATACGACAGGAGTCCTTCACAAGGAATCTTGGAAGCTTCCATCTTGCAGAAGTGGACTCGTCTATACTGGCTACACCTCCAGTACAGATGCCTCTGACAACGTGTGTGCACTCATTGCAACGTAGAAGCGGGTGCATCACACTCGAGGAGGAAGGAGGAAAGCTGACTGACCGACCATCCAAAGGTGAGTTTCTGCAGCAACCGCGTGGCACAGAGCTTGTCCGTGGGGTAAAGATGCCTCGTCTTCATGTTCTCCTCTTTCCCTATCGCTTTCTCTCCGTCTCCCACTAGGACTTCTACTCGGACTCCTCGTCCCTTTCCGTTCCCCTCCACGTCCCTCCTCCCTCTCCCTCTGCCTCTCCTTATCACAAAACCCCTCTGATATTCTCCCTCCCACCCGCATGCACTCCTCCCTCAAGACCTCCATCTGACGGATCAACTTCTGTCTGCACCCACTCGCAGTCTCCTGCGGACTTTGCTTCCGTCGGAGGGGAAAGAAAGAGGGCGGGGAAAGCGGCTCCTTGGAAGAGGGGGAGCGCCATCCATTACGAAGAGGGGAACGGGAGCGCGAAGGGGAACCGCTCGGTGACCGGGGCCCTTTCCCCCCCTTTGCCTCCTCTGCCCGTGCGGCGGTAGGGGAATGAAATGTCCCCTCTCCCTCTCGAGTCTCTCCTTCAATCTCGGTCCCCTCCTCTCTATCTTCTCCCAGAAGAGTATCCCAGAGGTCTGCAAGGAGAGAACAAAATCAGAAAGAAAGACTAAGGTCATGCCATTCTCGAATGAGGGCAAAACAAAGATGCTCAAGCATAGCAAAGTGGTGGACAGATGTGGAGGAAAGCCATAGGCAACTTTTTGGCCACAAGGAGAAAAGAGATCGAGGGGGGAGACCGGGAGGCCCGAGAGCGCGAGCGCGGGCGCACGCACGCACGCACACACACACACACACACACACACACACACAGAGAGAGAGAGAGAGAGGGAAGGGAGAGGGAGAGGGAGGGAGGGAGAGGGGGGGGGAGAGCCACCCGAGCGCAAGACCTACTTGTCTCGAGCAGCAGGAGGGATTTCAGAGGCCACCGGGCTGCAGGGTCTGTTTCTCTCTTCTCCTTCTTCTGCCTCCAGCTCGTCCCTCCACCTTCCACCCCTTCCACACCCGTTTCCCGGGGACCCTCGAGAGCCTCTCGCAGCGACCGAAAACGGAAGTCAAAAAGAAGTTTGTGTAAGTCCTCTGCAGTCAGTGCAACAAACAAAAAGAATCCGACAGAAAATCTGTGTGAAGAACCGTACATAGATTGGCACTATCTTTTCTTTCCCGTCAGCGCTCCCATCCATTCATCTTCAAAAAAGAAGGGCTGGAGCTGTTTCTGCAAAAAAAATTCTCATCCTTCACACACAAAGGGAGCAAGGCAATGCTCTGCTCAGTGGAATTGCTGATGAATGACTGAGAGGACAATTGGCAGGAGATTACAGTCTTCTGGGTACGTATCTTTCCCTCTGCTTCATGGGAGGTCTGTCTGTCCTTTTTGCGTTGTTTGTGTCTTTTCGGACGCTCCGTCTAGCTTGTGCACGTCCATTTCTTTCCGTGTTAGCGACCTTCGATGTACACACCTTCAAGTGGAGCGACGGTGACGGTTTTTGAAGAAGGATCTGAGTCATCGCTCTTGCCTGGAACCCCATCGATTTGCGCTGCGTCTTCATCCTCCACGTTTTGTTGTGTCTCCTTGGAATAGGGCTGAGGAGGAGGAGCAGAGGAGGAAGAGGAGAGGTGCAAGTCGAGATCCTCAAAGGACCTGTCTCCTCGGTGAGGAGACGGTTGTTGAGGTGCAGGAGACGGAGGTCTCGAGGGAGACTCTGCGCGTGGAGACAGCATTCCTCCTCCTCTCATTCGGCGGCACGCTCAAGAAAGCAATCCTCGGCCGGAGTCTGAACAGTCGTGCAGATAGATTGAGCAATAAAGGCTAAACCTGGCAAAGGAAGGTTGGGTTTTGAACAGAGAGAACAGAGATGGACTGTCTGCCAGATGATCCCATCGACATCCCATCGACTGCATGAGTGTTCGGAGACGGCATGTATGGAGACGGCATCGATCCATCTCGATCCGTCTACGCGAGTTCTGTATCGCTGCCTACACGTGCAGAGACGTGCAGAGTTGGTACTGGAGGGAGCAGATGCAAGCTCATTGAGTGTTTCCTCGCATGCGGAGGCAGCCGGTGAGAGTTCCATGGTTGAAATTGATGAATGAGACGGACGTGCCGAACACCTCAGTCGGAAGAGGGCTCCATTGAGTATCAGTCTGATCACCACTTCCTCTCAGGATGATTGCTGCTGACAGGCTTTTTGGCCGGAAGCATCTTGTGTCCTTTCTTTCTGGAAAGAGACGTTTTCTTGCCTCCAGCAGAGTTCTTCAAGCGGCACCTTTAAAAAAGCAAAAGAAACCACAGCAACAGGCAACCAAAAGGAAGAAGGGGGATGACGGCCCAGTTGTCCGCCTCATGCCGTACATGCCTCCTGAAGCTGTGAAGGAGACAGTCCGCTTTTTCACAAACAAGCCCAGAATGAGGGGTTTGCTGAAGGTCATATGCACTCCCCAAGACTCAAAAGACGAGGAGACGGACAGGGAAGAGTTCCAGAGGAGGTGGGAGGAACAGGATCTGATCACTCAGGTCAGAGAGCTCCGTGCCCTCCTTTTTCTCGTGGTGCTTCTTAGTGATATCTCTCGATCCTGGCTATGTTTTTTTTGTTACCAAATTCTGTGAGGTTCCATGACTGTCTGGGCGTCCTGCTTTCTCCCTCACTCCATTTGTTTCTTTCTTTCTTCCTTTCCTTTTCTCTTTCTTGTCTCTTTGTTAGTTTCTTTCTTGCTTTTCTTTCTTTCCTTCCTTCCTTCCTTCCTTCCTTCCTTCTTTCCGTCTTTCCTTCTTCTTTTTTCGTCCGTTCGCTCGCTCGTTCGTTCGTTCGTTCGTTCCTTCGTTCCTTCGTTCTTCCTTTCCTTCCTTCCTTCTTTCCTTCTTTCCTTCTTTTCTTCTTTCCTTCTTTCCTTCCTTCCCTTCCTTCCCTTCCTTCCCTTCCTTCCCTTCCTTCCCTTCCTTCCCTTCCTTCCCTTCCTTCCCTTCCTTCCCTTCCTTCCCTTCCTTCCCTTCCTTCCCTTCCTTCCCTTCCTTCCCTTCCTTCCCTTCCTTCCCTTCCTTCCCTTCCTTCCCTTCCTTCCCTTCCTTCCCTTCCTTCCCTTCCTTCCCTTCCTTCCCTTCCTTCCCTTCCTTCCCTTCCTTCCCTTCCCTCCCTCCCTT
>JAHBMJ010004310.1:35575-82184 GCA_018398765.1 Chromera velia | reverse complement strand
CCTCATCCGCAAGAGTTGATTGATCGATTACATGGGGCCCGGTTCTTCACGACACTGGACCTCAGACAGTATTATCATCAAATGAGGGTCAGAGAAGAAGACATCCCAAAAACAGCTTTCACTACACGCTATGGTTCTTTTGAGTGGCTGGTTGTTTCTTTTGGGTTGACAAACGCGCCTCCTGCAGCGATGAGGTTGATTCAATTTGCTCTTCGCTCTTGTCTTGACCGTTTTCTTTCGGTTTTTCTGGATGAAATTCTGATTTATTCACGTACAAGAGAAGAACACAAGAGATACATCAGAATTGTTTTGCATTTGTTGAGTGAAAATAAATTGTATGCAAAATTGTCGAAATGCCATTTCATGCAGACTGAGGTGACATTTCTCGGGCTGAAGATCTCCAGGACCGGAGTGCGGCCCGAGCAGAGCAAGACAGACCAAGTCAGTAAGTGGCCTACTCCTAAGAACAGAAATAAAGTGCTTTCGTTTTTGGGGTTTGCAAATTGGGTGAGACGGTTTGTCCCTTGCTTCAGTGAGAAAGCAGGCCCTTTGTATGCATTGCTGAAGGGAAACAAATCGTTTGAGTGGGGGAAGAAAGAGGAAGAAAGCTTTGAAGCAGTAAAGCGAGCAGTGAAGAATACTGTCGAACTCTACATTCCTAACCCTGCGCGTCCCTTCGAAATTTTTATGGATGCGTGCGAATTGATAGAAACGCTCGCTGCTGCGCTCATGCAAGAAGATCTTGAGATCGGCTGGCTCCGTCCGTGTGCATTCGCATCACATAGAATGACACAGGCAGAGCTCAAGTATCCGATCAGAAATAAAGAATTTCTTTCCTGCGTGTTTGCGGTCAAATCGTGGAGGCCGTACGTTAGTCACACAACTAAGGTGTGGTCAGATTATGAGTCTCTTAAATATGTGAATGTGTCCACTGACCGTACCTTAATGTCTCCACGTATGTGCAGATTTGTCAGCATGTTCGACAAGATCGGGATCACTCCAAGGTACGTGCCCGGTGCTCGGAATCGCGTGGCAGATGCGCTGAGCAGGTGCCCTGGGGTGAACGCTGAGAAAGAAGAAAAAGATAAAGAAAGAAAAGAAGTGTGTCAATTGTCGCAAATGGAATCAAGAGTGCAACCGGATGAGGAATTACTGGAAAGGATAAGGAAAAGATATGAAGAAGAGAAATTCTGGATGGAGGTGAAGGAAGTGCTTGAAGCAAGGCTCCAAATTGAAGACCCTGACAAAGACCCTGAGAAAGAAGTGCCTGGTCCTCAATATTTGCGGCTGATTCTTCCGAGATTTTAGATAGAAGACGGACTGCTCTATTTCAATGACAGACTGGCCGTCCCGACAAAGAGATTACAAAGAAACCTCATCTATGAACATCATGATACGGCCGCAGGGGGGCATTTGGGGGCAGAGAAAACATATTTAAAACTGGCAGGGAGTTTCTATTGGCCACATATGTACACATCGGTTGTTCAGTACATCAGAAAGTGTGATGCCTGTCAAAAAGCAAAGAGGCTGACTGAGAAGCAGTATGAATTGCTCCAACCTCTGTCTATTCCTGAATTTTCTTTTCAGTCTATTTCTTTTGATTTTGTATTTGGACTCCCGAGGGTGGTGTTTAAAGGAGAAGAGGTAGATGGAATCCTCTTTATGGTTGATTGCCTCTCCAAAACTCCTTTCTTCGCTGCAGTCTCACAAGAGATTACAGCAGAAGAGACAGCCGAGGTGGTCTTTGAGAGGATTGTCTGCGAGCACGGGATGCCCCAATCAGTGGTTAGTGACCGTGATCCTCGTTTTCTCTCTGTATTTTGGAAGAAACTCGCTCGGCTGTGGGGCATAAAATTGAATATGAGCACAAGAGGACACCCACAGTCAGATGGACAGACAGAGAGAGACAACCAGACCATCGAACAGATGTTGCATTGTTTCGTGAACGAGCATCAAACGGACTGGCCGAAGTGGTTGTGTTCTTGTCAGTTTGCGTATCGTGATTCGGTGCATCCAGCCACAGGCATGTCTCCTTTTCGCTTTCTGTACGGACGTGACCCGATTCGCCTGCCTTCTGTCTCTGTGCGTTCTAAGTCATTCTGTCCGCCAGCAGCAGACTTTGCAGATCGCAGAGAGGCAGAAATCATGAGAGCAAAGGAGAGACTTGAGCAAGCAAGAGAACGAGCAGCTCGACAAGTAGATCTACACAGACAAGAGGTTTCCTTTGCTCCAGGGGATTTTTTGCTTGTACGCAATGCATATTTTAAGGGAAGCAGGAAGCCAAGCGGGAAGCTTGAGCCTGTATTTTATGGATCATTCGAGGTAGAGAGAAAGGTGGGGAGCAACGCGTATGAGCTCATATTCCCTGCAGGAATGAAGGGTCATAATATGATTAATGTATCATACCTGAAGAAGTATGAGAGAAGGAAGGATGATCCTCTGCCTGCTGTTCGGTTGCCTACATTAGAAGAGATTGAGTATGAAGTAAAAGAGATTCTCGACCACAGAAAGATAGACAAACAGGCGTACTACCTGGTGTGGTAGGAAGGAGAAAGTAAAGAGAATGCATCATGGGAGCCTGCTGTCAATCTGACACATGCAAAGGAGGCATTGTATGGCTTCAAAGAAAAGAAGAGACAGCAGGAGAAAGAGAAGCAAGCAACGGGCAGGTGTAAGTGGCAATTAAGAAGTAGAGTGATGAAATCAGTATGGGCAGAACTAAGAGGTTTGTGGAGTGGGATACGTGTATGTAAGTTTTGGGAAGATGAAATTCCCTGGTAAGTGATTCGAGGAAGAAAACAAATCTATCTTGCATCATGCATAGATGCAGGGTGGCAGTGTGGGGGTCGGACTTTGCATTCCGATTTGCTTCGTTCATTTATGGTTCGATGAAGTATGCAGGTGCATGTCATCAATCAATGCCACGAGGTCGATTAGTTATGGATGTGTGCAGGCATTGGAACCGAGCGTGGACGTCGGTTTCGAAGCAGCGGGCAGGTGTAGGCCGGCTACGAGCGGCGAGTACGCGACGGGCCCGCGGAGTGGCGGAGCCGCGAGGCCGGCGGCGCCGCGGCGATATGCGCGCGGACTTCAATAAGTGTGGCTTAGCGCAGGACTGAATAAAGTGACATCGATCTGCATGCATTCGAATTAGCTAACAATCGCTAATGATCGTTGGACTGGCTTGATCGAAGGAACAATGTACAAACCTCTCTAGGTCAAACTCTTATAGTCTATGAACTCTGAATGCACATCGTTAGTGTTGAGAGTTCTAGCCCCGTATTCTGCTTACATCTACTCACATCATATTTCACTGCATGAGTTTGTTACTATTGATCCAATAAATTAATAATGAAATTATGAAAAATCATTATAAAAAAATATGACAAAATAGTAGTAAATGATAGACAAAATTAAACAAAATTATGAAAATACTAGTGAAAATGTGTTTACATGGTGAGAATGAAATGTTCCCAGGGAGTATGCCATGGCCCCCAAAAGTTTATGAACTATTGAAAATTCAATTTCGCTGGCCGGCTCCGCCGGCAGCCACAGTATCTGACGTGTTGATGTCCATTAGCCGGCTCTGCCGATGGCTATACACCGGCCGCGCTATTAATACCGGCGGTCAGGCTGCCGGGGGCTAGGGCACCGGCCGGCTGGGGATGCAAACCGTAAGGAGGTAACTCCTCTTCTCCTAAGTGAGCGCACTTAATTAGGTTAGATCTCTACTACGGAAAGTCTGTCAGTTTAAGGTTCACTTCCAAACTGCTTCTAGAAGCTTTGCAAGCAACTGTTGTTTACTCAATCCAGGCTATACGCAGCTGACTGAATTAATTCCACTTTATTTCTATTTTATTTAATTCTCTTCTAATACAGACTGGCATGGCGGCGCCTCCATGAGCCTGCGTGCATGTGTTGGTCTTTGAGCTGCGGGCATCCCGTGCGGCGGCGGTGCGCGTTAGTTCGGCTCACCCCGGGATTGGCCGGTCCCGTGGCTCGCCTCACTACGTTACGTGCCCCTCCCCCTTGGAGCGTGTGTCCCACGTGCTCTGTCCTTCTTCTCAGCTTTTTTGCGGTTAACTGCCAACCAAAATTGACCGTACAATTCCTGTTTATTCACTTTGATCGTCACTTGAATTCTTCGATTTTCTCCTTTGCATTTCGGAGGTGGGAGACTGGCTCCCAAGACGCTTCACTCTCAGGGAACCCCACCCATTGCACGCGGCATTGCCTCTTCCCCGAACATTCCTCTGCCTCTTCCCCGAACACCGAGGACCTTTTCGACTTCATACTCTTTGTCGGCCCAGGAGGGCAATCGGACAGCCGGACGGCCCCGTCCTTCGTGGCAGTACAGCTTGCACAGCGACGTGTGCACATGGGGGTCTTTGCGGCTTCCCGCTAGTAGGGCGACTTCGAAATTGTCTCGGGACTGATCGAACTGGGTCACTTCGAAGGGACCAAACCACAGGCTGTCGAGCTTGCGGCTGTTACACAGTACAGGGGGACATCGGGCTTTGCAGCAGTTGCCCACCAGGAGCGATGGACAAGCACATAGTCCGCCACCTTGATATCGTTGGTTGGGCAGCGTCGCCTGTTGGCATTTCGGATTTGACTGGACTGGGCTGCTTCGAAAGAGGCGCGGGCGGACTCAATGGCTTCTCTGTGTTCCTTCAAAAAGTCAAAGGCCTCGGGGGAAGGCTAGACAGAAGGAGAAAGAGAAAGAGCAGGGAGCGTGAGGGGTTCTTTTCCGTGTTCAAGCTGAAAGGGAGAGCGACCTGTCCCGACATGGACAGATGTGTTGTATGCAAACTCAAGGAACGGGATGAATTCCGCCCATCGGTGATGCTGGGTCTCAACGAGGCAACGGAGGGCCTCCTCGATTGTTCGATTCATGCGTTCTGCTGACCCTGGTGTGTCGTGGTGTGCCATCGTAGAGAATGACAGGTGCGTGCCCGAGAGGGTGTGTAGGGTCTGCCAGAATCGAGACAGAAAACGGGGGTCTCTGTCACTGAGGATCATACGCTGCCACCCCTTCTTTACTGTGATGTTTTCATAATATAGCCGGCCTGCCTGCTCTGCTGTTGCTGTTGTGTGGGTCCGGATCAGGCATACCCCTTTTGACAGAGAGTCAGTGACAACCATAAGACAGTCAAACTGTTCATCCCCGGAGGCGGGCAGTCCAACGAGAAAATCAATTTGAGTGACTTCCCATGGGTGGTTGGGAACAGGAAGCGGTCGGAGGAGACCGGGAGGCGCTCGGCTGGGAGCTTTGCTTCTAAGACAAATCTATCCCAAACGGTCTCCAACATCAAAACGGTCTCCAAAATTACCATATCTATCAAACATTTCTAGGTACTAAACAATGATTAAAAACTTAAAACAAAGAGTTTTAAACGGTTTGAGAGTGCAATTAAGTGTTTTTAAAATCCTAGTTAGTAAGAAAATTATATAAAAATTTGATTTATGATAACTATATATATATATTTAAATTTGAATGTATGATTTTAAGTTTTTAACTCTTTAAAATATTTTCTTTACAATGAATCTTAAGGTTTTAAGAGAAAGATTGAAAACATATAAAACATAGTGTAGAGCTTTTACAAGTACTCACGGAACTATAGACTCACTGGAAGAATGGCGAAAGCAACCCCAGCTCCTCAGCAAAGCTGCTTTAATTCCGGTGCTCCCCGCCGCCGCCTTAATTGCATGCATGACAGGCACGTGCGTTGACGCACGAAACACGCACGCCGCACGGTCAAATACAATATATTTTTTTCTCTTACTAAACCCAATTAATTTAAAAATAGGAAATCGTACTGTTTAATTGCTTAAAACTCTTTGTTTTAAGCTTTTAAATATTGTTTACTGCCTAAAAAAGCTTGAGAGGTATGGTTGTTTTGGAGACCGTTTTACTGTTGGAGACCGTTCGGGATAGATTTGTCTTTTCTCTGGCAGGGATCACAGGCACGAACGAATCTGCGTACATCTCTCCACATCTGAGGCCAGAAATATCTTTCTGCCATTCGACTGTAGGTTTTCCTGACCCCGAAGTGTGCACTCTCTGGAGATGAGTGGCTCTCCCAAATAAGAGCCGTGCGCTGTGAGCGAGGGACACAAAAGCAGTCCCCCCGGAACAACAGACCATCTCTCAGAGAGAGACCTTTCAAACGGGGCACCAGATGAGGGGAGAGAAGTTTGTTTGGGGAATTTTTCAGGTAAGCATACACCGGGGCAAACCAGGGATCGTTTGCATACGCCTCTCTGCAGCGCCTCTGCAGCTCAACATCTCCCTCAACCTTCAAGGTTGTCCAGTACCGACGCTCCTCAGTGCCCCCGTGCCCCCCCCCCAAAGAACGGGTCTCGCCAACAACTGCCCCCTCATCCTCATACTTAGGTTCAAGCCCTGGGACCTCATCGTCGTCAGGACCGTCGGCCTGACTAACCGTCGGCAGGGTGGGTTGCCTCACTCTGAGAGATGGCAAAGGGGCAGAAGGGGAGGACTGGACCAAAGGAGGCGGATTGCGGGAAAGTGCGTCGGCAACGATGTTCGCCCTCCGTGGAATATATTTGATTGAAACCGCCACTTCCTCCAAAAACTCAATCCACCGTCTCACACGCAGACTGCAGTGCTCAAACGACTTCCCCAAATTCTCCAAACTCTTGTGATCTGTCCAAAACTCCGACCTGGGCGTCAGGAAATAACGCCAAACTTTCGCAAAATGGACAATCGCCAACAGCTCTAACTCCTGCACTGGGTAGCGTGCCTCAGTGGGGTCAGGCGGCGGAAGCCGAAGGCAAGCAGACAGTATGCCCCTGTCTTCTGACAGCGCTGAATAGCAACTGCCCCGATGGCTTGGTGCGACTATGAGGCGTCGTGTGCAATGTAGACAGGCTGACTGGGGTTAGGCAGTGTAAGGGTAGCAAGCTCAAGGACAGCTTTCTTTAGAGCAACGAATGCTTGATCATGCACAGGCTCCCATACAAAGGGGATTGAGGTGCGGAGAAGAGAGAGAAGGGGAGAAGCAACCTGGCTGTACCCCCTAACAAACTTCCGAAACCAATTCCCTAACCCCAAAAACTGACGCAGTGAAGTGCGGTCGGTCGGCTTGGGGAAGTCCTGGAGTCCCTGCACCTTTTCAAGCGCAGGCCTGAATCCACCCTCACTGATGATCAGCCCCAGGAACTTGGCTTCCGTCCGGAACCAACCACACTTCGACAGTTTGACATAGAGAGACTCGTCGGTAAGGAGCTGGAGGACGGCCTCCACGTCTCTCTCGTGTTCCTCAGGAGTGCGGCTGAAAATCAAGAGATCATCAATAAAAACAATTACACACCTGTCTAACAAAGGGCACAATGTCTTACTGATCATACGCATGCTAATACCGGGCACATTGCAGTAACCAAACGGTATGACCAGCCACTCAAACGTGCCGTACCTTGTTACGAAAGCAGTTTTCTCTTCGTCGCCCTCGGCCATCCGGATCTGATGGAAGTACTGTCTCAAGTCGAGAGACGAGAAGTACTTGGCCCCGTGCAGGCGGGAAATTAAGTCATCCGGATGCGGCAGGGGATATCTGTCCCTCACACAGATCTTGTTTAGCTGCGTGTAATCAATACATATACGCTGAGTGCCGTCAGCCTTCATAACAAAAAGGACAGGGGCAGCAAACGGGGAGTTGGAAGGGCGGATCTGACCCTTGGCCAAGTATGACTCCAACTCTTTTCGGAGCTCATCGAGCTGCCCGTAGGTGAGCCTATACGGAGCTCGAGCAGGGGGGTGGTGACCTGGCTCGAGTTTGATATGACACTCGACTTCCCTCTTGGGCGGAAGGGTGGGAATCTCATTTGGGAAGATGCTGAAATGCTTCTCCAGAACCTTTCTTATCCCCGGCCTCATTCCCTCCCTCTGCACTTCCCTGCGGAAATCTGTATAAATTTAAATCATCCGAATTGACTGGGTGATCGGGCGGGAAAGACGAGAGAGGCGGGGGCTTCTGTGTCGTGGCTCCTTGAATTTGGTTGACCTCTAGGGGGGAGGAAACGGAGGGAAGAGGGCGGACCTCAAGACAGTAGCACTGGAAGGTGGTAGATTCCTTCTTGGAAAGCCTACGGATCTCTCTGTGGGTCAGGGGCTCAGGCTTGGCCCCCGGAATATGGTAGATTTCCGAGTTATACAGTGTGAACTGCGACCCGGAGGGAGAACGATCTGCAGCGATGAAGAAAGACTTCGCTTCGAAATTGGAAAGGGGTTTGAAGGTCTCACAGAAGGGCATCCCCAGGACCACATCATAATTCTCATCTAAATCGAGTACAGTCATGGTCAGGGGGGCTGCGAAGTCCTGAATTTTTAGATCGATATCAGGCGCCTCCCATTGGACAGTAGTCGAGGGAGCCTGCGCACCATCGAGTCGGATGCCCCCTTTGCACGTGGAGGGCTCCAAGGCAGATAAACGGAACTCCCCGGCCTCAACAACTCTCTTGCTCACATAAATGGAGTCCACCCCTGGATCCCAAAGGGCACGGATCGGGATGCCATTCGCTGTGCCGTGGAAGGTGATCAATTTCCCCCTCCTGCCTGTCCTGCCCCCACTCGTGGAGTACATCCCTCTCGGGGGTGCATTCTGCTGCTGACGCTATGACCACTGGGGAGGGTTCCCCTGGAACTGCAGTGGTGGGCACAGTCCAGGGGGAGGTGTAAGCCCCTGTGGGATGACTGGATTCCCCCACTGCCCTTGCACTAAACCACCGTAGTGCTGCTGCACCCCATTCTGTAGGTTGTGCATGCGTCCCTGACCTCCATAGAAATTTCTCTGACCCCTATGACCCCTAGGACCCTGTTGTTGCTGTTACTGCTTGCGGTTCCTGCATTGGCGTGCAGAGTGTCCCACCGTGTGACAATTGAAGCACCTATTCTTCTGAATGTGCCTCTTGATCTCATCTTGGGAAAGGGAATAAATTCGGGAGATTCGGTTGAGATCCATCGGGACGGGCCCATCGTTTGATTGGCCAGGGACTGAGGTTGCAAAGACGGGTGCGAATCACTTCGCCCGTCTCTGCCCTGGCCCCCGTAGTCTTTCTTTCTCCCCCCACTCAACAGCTGCTCGGCCTCCTCTGCATCCTTCATCGCAGCATCGAGACTGTCAGGCTTCCTCCTCCTCACTTCCTTCCTCACCTTATCCGGAAGGCCCCAAATATAGTTGTACATCAAATCGATCTCACTCACATCAACGATTTTTTCTGCAATATCGTTGAATCGGACAGAGTACTTGTGAACCCCCTCATTGCCCTGACAACGGACGTTTCGGACTTCCCCTCTCAAGTCTGTCTGTTTGTTGGGATCGGGGAAACGCTCGGACAGACGGGTGAAGAGATCTTCTACGTTAACAAAAGGGGAGGCGGACCTCTGCGTCTTGTCATACCATTACTTGAGGAATCGGGAGAAGTATTGATGTACTGACCCCAACTGCTTCGACACCTGAATATCGGAGAGCTGTATGTATTCCCTCATATCCGCGACCCAACCTTCGAGCAACTTCCAGTCCCCATGAAACACCGGCGGCTCTTTCACCTTAAAGTTCGACCGCTGGGGAGATGGAGAAGTCGGCTGTTGATTCATCCGCTGCTGCTGCTGCTGTTCTGGTGTCTGCTGCTGCTGTTGATAGATTGGGCCCCCGTCGGTGGCTGTTTGTTGCTGCTGTGCTCCCAGAGCATCCATCTGTTATTGCTGAAGTTGTTGCGTCTACTGTGCCTAGATCATCTGCTGCTACATGAATTGCTGCCCCTCCAGCAATTGCTGCAGAACCTGCTCTATCGAGAGAGAGTCTTAGGAGAAGAAAAGAATTTACTTGCCAAGAAAGAAGATGACTGTTACAGTATTGGACTGAGTAACAGAGGTCCTGGAGAGATCAACTAGGCTCTGTGCTACCACGTAAGGAGGTAACTCCTCTTCTCCTAAGTGAGCACACTTAGTTAGGTTAGATCTCTACTACGGAAAGTCTGTCAGTTCAAGGTTCACTTCCAAACTGCTTCTAGAAGCTTTGCAAGTAACTGTTGTTTACTCAATCCAGGCTATACGCAGCTGACTGAATTAATTCCACTTTATTTCTATTTTATTTAATTCTCTTCTAATACAGACTGGCATAGTGGTGCCTCCATGAGCCTGCGTGCATGTGTTGGTCTTTGAGCTGCGAGCATCCCGTGCGGCGGCGGTGCGCGTTAGTTTGGCTCACCCCGGGATTGGCCAGTCCCGTGGCTCGCCTCACTATGTTACGCAAACTCTTACATTTTTTCGTAGGTACTTAAGCATTGGGGGGTACTACCACTTCAACATACTGTCGGCCGGGGGCCACGGCAAGTCTTACTTAATTTTTGAAAATTATTTTTCATTGCTTGTACGTTTTAGTATGTTTACGGCAACTTAATTGATGCGGAATAAACTTCACCACTCCGCCTCGCGTATTATTAAACCATGCGGGGGCGGGCCCGGGGCCCGGGGTGCGGCCCCCCGGGACCTTCCCCGCGCGCGGCGCCGGCGGCCGGCGCCTAAATTTTGTCTTTAATTGAGTGCATGGCTAAAAAACTTTAGGCACCCGGCCGGGCCGGCCCTCAGAGTACCGGCCGGTCGACCGAAAAAGCGATACACAAGCGAAATTTAGACGGGAAGCACTTCTTCCGGCCTGTTTCAAAACTGCGCCGGTCTCTGACAAGTTTCGCAAGGCCTTCTGTAGATCCAAACCCCGTCAGCCAAAACAAGTGTGCTGTGCTGTGGAACGAACACAAAATTCTCCAGCTTTCTTTGCGTAAGTGTCGCAGCGTGGCGGCGAGAGTTTCCACTTCCTTTCTATTCGTCTCAAACGGTGCTTTTAGCTCCACTTCTTCCCTCTCCCGTCGCCGTTTTCTTTTGAATCCTCTCTCCGTCATGCCCAGCATCAAGAGCGTGAAAGCCAGGGAGATCATCGACTCCCGAGGCAACCCCACTGTGGAGGTTGACCTCACAACCGAGGACGGACTTTTCCGTGCTGCAGTTCCCTCCGGAGCTTCCACCGGTGTATACGAGGCCCTGGAGCTTCGTGACAAGGATAAGGGCCGTTTCATGGGCAAGGGCTGTCTGACTGCTGTGTCCAATGTGAACAACATCATTGCCCCCAAGCTGATCGGAAAGGACCCCACTGATCAGACAGGCATTGACAAACTGATGGTGGAAGAGCTTGATGGCTCTCAGAATGAGTGGGGATGGTCCAAGGCTAAGCTTGGAGCGAATGCTATTCTGGCAGTGTCCATGGCTGTGTGCCGTGCCGGTGCTGCTGCGAAGAAGCTCCCTCTGTACAAGCACATCGCAGGCCTTGCAGGGAAGGACACCTCCAAATTCGTCCTTCCCGTTCCCGCCATGAACGTCATCAACGGTGGTTCCCATGCAGGCAACAAGCTTGCTATGCAGGAGTTCATGATCCTTCCCACAGGTGCGTCCTCTTTCAAAGAGGCCATGCAGATGGGTGCAGAGGTGTATCACAACCTCAAGACTGCCATCAAGAAGAAGTACGGCATGGACGCCACCAACGTGGGAGATGAGGGAGGGTTTGCTCCCAACATTCTGAAGAACGAGGAAGGCCTCGATCTTCTGTGCGAGGCCATCAAGATGGCAGGCCATGAGGGGAAGATCAAGATCGGCATGGACGTGGCTGCCTCTGAGTTTTACTGCGAGGACGGAAACTACGATCTTGACTTCAAGACCGAGGGCAACGACGGCTCTGCGAAGGTCACCAAAGATCAGTTGAAGGACCTCTACAAGTCCTTCGTGGATTCCTACCCGATTGTCTCGATTGAGGACCCCTTTGACCAGGACGATTGGGAAGGGTGAGTGGGTCTGTGCTCTCAATCTCTATCTGTCTATCTCTCTTTCTCTGCCTGCCCTGAATTGTGGGTGTCTGTTCGTGTACCCTTTGTTGTGGAAGCTTGAGGGCTGCTTTTGGTTCTTTTGGTCGTCCATCTTCGTCCAGAGCACTGCTTCGCTCTTTTTCCCTCTCACGTAATTTTGCGTTGCTCTGTGCTTTTGTGCGTTCGTCTTTTTTTGCTTCAATGATCATGCATCAAGCTCCGATCCGATCGCTTTGTCTCTGCGCTGTCCTTTCTTCTTTTCTCTGCCTCCCTGACTGACACCACACCTTGCAAAGTTGGAAGGATCCAAATCGATTATCCTTCCTGGCATCCTCTTATGCAGATACGCCAAGCTGACTGCCGAATGCGGCGAGAAGGTCCAGATTGTGGGAGACGATCTGCTGGTGACGAACATCAAGAGAATCGAGAAGAGTCTTTCCGAGAAGGCCTGCAATGCCCTTCTCCTGAAGGTCAACCAGATCGGGTCTGTGACGGAGTCCATCCAGGCAGCTCAGATGTCAATGAAGAACAAGTGGGGCGTAATGGTCTCTCACAGGTCAGTCAGACAGCATGGGCAGGGAGGGAACGGTGGGGTGTTGAGATGATTCAATACGATCGATTTACTTCTCTCTTCTGGGTCATTGGATTTGGGTTTCTTTCGCTGACTTTCCTGGCGCCTTGTTCGTTTCCCTTCCCATATTTTCTCGGCTTTCTCACGAGGAAGAACACAAAGTCAGAAGAACCGAAAAAGAAGCAACAACAGACGTCTCTCTCCTACCTTTTGTGTGGACACTTTTTTTCATTTATCCCCTCTGTACGTGACTGCAGATCTGGAGAGACCGAGGACACGTTCATTGCCGACCTGGTGGTGGGACTGCAGACAGGAGAGATCAAGACTGGAGCTCCTTGCAGGTAGGTGGGGAGAGGGAGGGAGGCACGTGAGCGGATGGGGCGATATTACGTGCCGTCTCTAGATACTTGTCGAAGTTTCGTCGCTTTCCTCGTTTTTCTATTGCCGTTCTTTTTGCGTTTTCACCCTCTCTCTTCTCTTCTCTACCCTTCTTTCTTCCTTTGATTCGTCTTCCTTTGATTCGTTCTTTCTTTCTTTCTTTCTTTCTTTCTTTTCTTTCTTTTCTTTCTTTTCTTCTTTCTTTCTTTCTTTCTTTCTTTTCTTTCTTTCTTTCTTTCTTTTCTTTCTTTCTTTCTTTCTTTCTTTCTTTTGTTTCTTTCTTTCTTTCTTTCTTTCTTTCTTCCTTCCTTCCTTTCTTTCTTTCTTTCTTTCTTTCCTTTCTTTCTTTCTTTCTTTCTTTCTTTCTTTCTTTTCTTTCTTTCTTTCTTTCTTTTCTTTCTTTCTTTCTTTCTTTTGTTTCTTTCTTTCTTTCTTTCTTCCTTCCTTCCTTTCTTTCTTTCTTTCTTTCTTTCTTTCTTTCCTTTCTTTCTTTCTTTCTTTCTTTCTTTTCTTTTTTTCTTTTTTCTTTTTTTTTTTTCTTTTCTTTCTTTCTTTCTTTCTTTCTTTCTTTCCTTCTTTCCTTCTTTCCTTCCTTCTTTCTTTCTTTCTTTCTTTCTTTCTTTCTTTTTTTTTTCTTTCTTTCTTTCTTTCTTTCTTTCTTTCTTTCCTTCTTTCTTTCCTTCTTTCTTTCTTTCTTTCTTTCTTTCTTTCTTTGAGGTCTTTTTCCCTTCTCCCTCCCTGCTTTGCTCTGCACTGCTGCCGCATGCAGGTCCGAGCGTCTGGCAAAGTACAACCAGATCATCCGAATCGAGGAGGAACTCGGACCCGCAGGAACCTACGCAGGCACGAACTTCAGGTTCCCTGGGGCCTAAGCAGGGAGGGGGGGAGGGAGGGCGGGACATGAGGAGAAAGAAAGGAGACGTGCAGAGGGACAGAAGGCAAGAAAGAGAAGGACAGTCAGAGAGAAGAGGAAAGGAGATCTGGGTGCATTTCCGTGCAGCCTTTTCTCTCTGTGCCCTTTCTGGTGCTGTGAGCGACCTTCCTTTGAACTTTCCTTCCTCCCAGGAGGAAGGCAGGGAATGGTACGAGCAGTTCCTCTTTGTCCGTGTGTCTTTCTCTCTCTGTGCGTGGCCCCCCTTGGTGCTCGGGTCGGTGCTTGTGTTCGTTCCCCCGCCATGTTTTGCGTGTGTGTGTGTGTGTGTGTGTGTGTGTGAGTGTGTGCATGTGTGCATGTGTGCATGTGTGTGTGCGTGTGTGTAAATTCGTATGCACACACGTTGGTTTGTGTGTCTGCCCCGCATGGAGTCGCTTGACTTAATTAAGGGCGAATGTTCAGAAAGAGAGACGAACAGAATGGAAGGGAGAGAAAGCAAGGAAGGAAGGAAGAAAGGTAGAAAGACGTCATCGTTGAAGGTTTCGTTTACTCTATGGGGACGGGAAGAAAGACGGAAGAGAGGGAGGAAAGGAATGGATGGAAGAAGATGACCGATCGAGGGGTTGAAGAGACGCGACAGCTAGCGGGCAGGCAAAGAGAGGGTCAGAGTGCATCCAAGCATGCATGATTAAACTGGGTTGGCTGGTTTTGTCGTTCTGTTCAAAGCCAACCTTTTCTCTCGCTCATTTCTGTTCTTTCTATTCGAACATTGCAATGGAGGCATAAAAGAGAAAGAAGGAGGGGGAAAGGATCTGTCTGTTGGTTGTTTTGTTGTTCTTGTTCATTCCGTGTCTGTTGAAAGGGCGTTGGTCGGTGAGTGCGTGTCGTTTTTGTTTGTGTCTCTTCTGTTTCTTGTTCTGTTCGTGAAACAACACAAAGACGATACACAGGTCCAGAGATGTACGTCCATTCTATTCTTGACTTCGATTTTGAGACTGAACCTATCTAGAATCCAAGTTTTCTTTCATTGAGGCAAAGGCCTTGAAAAAAGGAGCTAGAAGCGACATGAGAAAGGCGAAGAAAGACTTTGTCGTTTATTCAAAGAGCGAAAACAAAAGAGAGAGCATCAGAAAGTAAGACGGACAAAAATTTGACATCTGTGCAGTGGCAGAGAGAAGCTCCTCTCTCTTTGTAAGGGGCACGAATTTCACAATCATGCAGAAAAGGGGTGAAGAACAAACATGCATTCTTTCGACATGTTGATTCTCTTTTCATCTCGCCATTGACACCCACACGTGTATCCCTGGAGTCGTTTTGTTTTGCTTTCTGTCTGTGCTCATGTTTGTCGAAGGAAGGAGAAACTGCATGGGAAGTGCATCCAGGCCGATCCGTGCAGTCTCAAAAAGCGCGAGAGAAAGAGAGCTAAGGATTCGATGCGTGCGTCGCACAGTCGTGCAGACAAGCAGTACAACGAAGTGGCTTGAGTGCATCCACGCCGATAATCAGATCGGCGTGCTGATGCAGACCTGTGTCTTGTCTTTGAGGGTGTGGGCAGGCAGGAAGGCAGTCTTGCAGAATGTCGAAATGAATCAGTGAACGAAGCAGGTGGCCACAATTTTAATTCCTGTGGCGAAATGCGATGAGTGAGCGACCCCAAAGGGGACCTCCATTCTCGAAGACATCACCAAAAAGACGTGCGCAAATGTAAAAACGGATCGATGCGTACAAGTTAAAAGCGAGCCATACAGGAACAGCCGGTGTGTAACCGCGAGACAGAGCAGGTCCCCAGGCTGTTCAAACATGTTGGTACAGGTTTCTTTCTAGTAGTAATTGAATACTAAGTTTCTACCTTACAAAAAAGTTAAAAAAATATCTATGCATGGAATATAATGTTATGGTATACCTAAATTTCAAGTTGTATAGATATTTACATGATAAAATCTAGGATTACACTATTTAATACTATTTATATGGTGACTGTAGGCAGCTGTGAGTCTGTGACCAAAACGATAAACCAAGGATGTCTGATAGTATTCTAATTGGATGCATGTTCATTTCTAATCACTTCTAGCCACCTTATTAAAGTTATCTTTCTTACCTAATTTACAATAAGTTTGGATTATCATCTGTTACCTAGTTTAACTCAGTTACTCTTTATAGACCAAGAAACTTGGTTTTAAACCGGATTTTTTCTACCCAGACCCACAAACTAATATATGTGTGCGTCCAGCCTGGTCCTAGCCATAGGTAGCCAGTGGCTAGTAGCCACAGGCCGGCCTATAACGACCATGCACTACTGTGCTGTCAGGGCGCTGGTGTACTCATGCACTTTGAGCCTCTGCGGGGCAGGGACTAGCAGGGACAAGGGGGGTTGGCAACGCCATGCATGCCCAGGAGTTTACCGACATTGCAGGGCTGGCCACCACGCATGCATGCAGCAAGCAAGCTTGCGAACGGCCCCGGAAAGCAAGAAAAATGAGAACTTCACGATTGACGCACGCAGGCTAGCCGATCGGGCAGTCGTGCCGACCCGTTCCCCCCCGCAGGAAAAGCCGTAGAACCCCCCCTCCCCCAGGAAAAAAGCCCGGGGATGTAGCCTGTCGCTTTCCGGGGCCACTGACGCACGCATGCATGACGGCACGGGTTCATGCACGCTTTTCTGGACCATTTGGGGCGGGATCTTTCCGGGGCCTTTTTTGGCAAAAATCGGGTAATCGGGTCTGAAGTCCACCTGACGCACGCACATTTGGCGCACATTCAGCCTTTCGGGGCCGGGTTTTTGCCGAAAGACAGCGTGCACGCACGTGGGCTGGGGTATTTCTGTTTTCTAAGTGCCCCCCGCTTCGCTTTCCGGGGCCATTTATTTGATTATTAAAATTACGTGCATGCATGCATATATATATACATGGAAAAGTTTATGTACATCGATATGTACACACTCGATCGAACACACATTCCCACGCATCTCCTCCAATGGCTAGCTCTTTGAGAGCAAAGGGCGAACTTGTCTGCTGCATATCTGCTGGAGTGCTTTTCCGATCGGCGCAGCAAGGGGGGGAGAAACAGACTGAGCCGCCTCTTCTGACAAGTCTACAGATTTGTTTGACAGATCCGAACAGACCAGTTCGAGAATCGACTTTCATTGGGGTTTACGCTCTCCGATTATTTCATTTTTAATCCTTCAGCCTCATTTTGCACATAGTCTCTCCAACTGGAGCTTTGAAAGCGGTGCCATATTTTCTTTGGCTCATAGAAAGAAATGTCAGGACTGAGGGACCTCAGGCTGCCAAACAACACCATGGTGGAGAGGAACCCTCTCGATCAGGCCACAGCCCTGCGCAGGCCGTCTTTGAACATCCTCAGAGGAGAAGGAGGAGAACAACCTTGTTCTTCTTCTCAGCGTGCAAAGCACAATCGAGAAAAGCCTTTACGGGTACTTTGCCGAACACCCAAGACCTCCAATTCCGGATTTGCAACACGTACCCAGACCTCCTCCAGCAGGAGTGGTGGACCTGTGCTTGAAATTCTGGAAACTTTAGAGAGGTGCAATCAGCTTGAGTTGCGAGCGCGTCGTCAAGGCACTAACACTGCCAGGCAGGCTTCGAAGAAGGGCTGCACCAAGAGGACGGGCTGCTCGATATGCGAGCACAGAGGGAAGGGAAGAAGTGGTGCGAAGGAAAGAGAAAGGGAAAGAGAAAAGGACAGCGAGAAGGCGTCGAGGATCTTGGAGAGACAATTGGTCGAGAGTTTGACCTCTCAGGTCTTCTTCTTTCGAACAAAGTGTGTCGCCTTGGGCCTACAAGCCTGTCCATCATTTTTACTTATATACAGTGTGTCTCTTTCTTAGCAGTTCTTTGGGTGTTCAAATTTCTTTGATTTTGCCTTTCTCTTCTCACGAGTGACTGTGTCATTTTTCAAAAGCAAAGCAACACAGGATTATTCTTTCCCTTGTCCGTATGCGCCTGCACTTGCTATCTCACCTTCTTTCTATCTTTGTTTTGGGGAGACTTTTCATTCGTTTTCAGTTCTCCGTCCTTGATTTTTTCTCGCCACTTCTTCTGTCACTGTCCCCATACAGAGGAACCCAGTCGAATGTAAGCTTGAGCATACATGTGTCCAAAACCTTTTTAGCTCATTTCCTACTTGTTTGCCCCGTGGTTATGCATGCAAGACATCCATCCTCAGGCCACCCTATTAATGTATGGTCCCTTCTCTACATCCACTGATTCCTCCCGTGACTGACCGATCGACATGCACATGTAGGATTAAATGGGTGCCTGCATCTGTATCTATTTTTGCAGGTGGGAGGAGTCTCTGAGACAGTTGCAGCACGAGAGAGAGAGGGGCTTCGAGAGGGGAAGGCGGGAAAGAGAGACTAGCAACAAAAACAACCACAGGGGGCGAGAGGAATCTAGCGAAGGCCACAGGGAGGGGAGGGGACGCAGAGAGAAATCATCATCCGAATCCGAATCACACCGCGTGACTTTCCCTTCTCCTCTAGACCTCTCCATCTCCCACGCAGCTCATACCGATGGCTCCGCCCGTCCACAGGCAGCCTCAACCTCCTTCCATCCATCTGCCAGCAGGGCATCATGCGAAGAAGAAGGAGAAGGGGAAGTAGACGAAGAGAAAGGATGGATCAGAGAAGACAGACCTGTGATTCCCTGTGGCGTCTCTGGAACGCCGTCGCCCCCTGTGCCTCGCCATGGGATGCCCCTAACCTGTCTGAGCCCTACCGAGCTAACCTGTCTGAGCCCTACCGAGCTAACAGACAGAGGTAGAGAGAGGACAGAAAGGTCCGACGAGAGAGAGGACACGAGACCCGCCCCTCTCCGGATTCCCCGGATGCGTGCGCCCCCTCCTGCCAGAGCTCCCTCTGCCCCTCTTGACTTTAGAGAAAGGGGTTCTTTTGGTCTCTGGGCTTCAAGGTTGGGCCTCAGGGAAACTGTGGGGTTATCACAAAGACAGAAAGAAAGAGAGGGGGAGAGAGGGGGCTCTCCTGAAACGTCGAGGAGAACTGAGTGGATAGAGGGGGGGAGAAGGGAACTGGATAGAAGACACGAAACTGAATACACTCAGAACAACATCCCCTTCTTCCAATTAAATTTTTCTCCAGCCCCCCTCGCCTCTTTCCAATCTCCATCTCGCGTCCCTGCCCCCTCCCGTGAAGGAGGGCCATCATATGCTGGAGGTGGTGTGAGAGAATCACACAGACAGACAGAGAGCTCAAACCCATTTTACCCCTCCCCCCCCCTTTCTTCTCACCACAACTCGAGAGAGCCCACGCACTCGAGATGCCGGAGTGAACTTTCTTTCTTGGAAGGTACCTCAGAAGAGGGCACAGTCAGAAGAATCGGAGTTCATGTCCAGGAAGCCAGCCCCTCACCAAGAACACCACCGACTCCATTGACAGACCAAAACAGATCCCCCTGCACACCCCTGACAGTCACAGACCGCGATCAGTTCTCACCCCCCCCTCCCGAACCTCAACTAAGAGACGACCTCTTCCCTCTTCCTTCTCCCATACCGCATGCTCCTCCTGTCTATCCGGCAAGTGTCGGAGGAAGTGAATATGACAGTAGGGATGCCAGCAGCGCCAGCAGCGGGTCACCAAGACCAATCAGCAGAGAGAGAATGCGGAACCCTCCAGACGCCCAACTGCCAGGGTTTCTCTCTGCACCTCAGCAGATTGAAAGTCGCCCTCTCCAGAGAAGAGCCACGGAGGAGGACCGAAGCCGGAGGATTCCTCCTTCCTCTTCTTCCAGAGACAAAAAGTCACCCAGTGCGCTCTCAACCTCCCGCACCCTCACGGACAGAAGCCAGAGGGACAGCGGAGCTTCGAGTCGGAACTCTCTGGCGGCTGCAGCATGGAGCTCTCTTGGTGAGTCTCTTTCTAATGTATTTCTTTCGAGCAGACAGGGGACGGAGCGGTTCGGACATCTGATTACTCACACAGACACCCCGTCAAGCCAATCACGACACAAGGCAGCCAGCCAGTGTGCAAGTCATGCAGCCGGCTTTCTCGACTTAAAAAAAAAAAGCTGGGGCCAGGTCTTCAAGAAAAACCGATTTACAGACGTGTTTGAAATGTTTGCCGTCTTGCCCAGAGCCACGTTTTTATATTCACAGCAGGAACGTTGCGCAGATGCATGTGTCGAGTGAATATTCTATCATATGCCTTAATTGTATCTGCATGCAGGTCTCCCTCCCCCCCCTCAGGGTCTGAAGTTTCCCCTCTGCATCGGGACAGATGCAGGAATAGAAGGCGAGTCTTTTGACCCTCCTCTCTCAAAGTCTTCGGGGCGACCGGGCGAGGCAGAAGGAAGAGGGCTGTCTGAAGAGCGAAGCAGCAGGGAGAGAGGGAGGGATCCCTGCAACCTCTCGGGAGCGGATAGGAAAGTGATTAGTGAAAGGAATGGAGAAGCAGAACATAATGAAGCAACAGTTCCCCCCATCGGCAGTTCAGGAATCACAGCAGGGCCACCTCAACAACCTACAACATCTGACCTCCTTGGAGAGACCACCGCAAAAGAAGAAGACGAGAACCAAAAGGAGAACCCCAACAGGCAGTGGCCCACGTTTATCGAATCCCCCCCCCCGCTTGCAAGTCCTCCCCGAGTTCTTCACGTTCCCGTCAACCACTACCTCTTAGGCGCCTCCCGAGTCAAAGAACAACCACATGATAGAGAGGCAGCCGCTCTTGCAAGCGTTCTTAACCCCCCTCCCCAAACAGAAGCGTTCACATTCAAAGAACCAACCCGATCAACTGACAAAGAAGATTCCTCCAAAGTCGAGCCACAGAGCGTACACCAACCTCAGGTTAACGACCACTTCTCTAATCGTCGTTCTCTCACATCATCAGCATCGACTGCCAACGCCAACCTTCGTGTGCCCCCAGGTCCTGCTATGTCTGGCGTGTCCACCTCCACACACGCACACCAGCTACCGCAACGTCAGCCCAACCGTCTAACCCATCCCGCACAGCTGATGCCAGGGCATCAACGACCAGCCTCCGCTCCAAAGTTTTCAATCCCTTTGCCGTTCCCAGCAAGGGCAGGATTTGCCGTCTCGCACAGGTTTCCTCATCCCACTCTACCCACACACTCCCCTAGAGTCCTGTGTCCCCCCCCTCCTGGCACCCTGATGGTTCCAGGGGGAACCGGGGGGCTTCTTATTCCTTCCACGTCTGGTGTGAGAGCCCCTGTCCCCAGCCGGTTCTCCCCCCGGCCTGTGTGGCGACAGACTCCACATGGTGCTGTGCTCGACTCTGCTGCTTCCCCTGTCCGTACAGAGGCCCCGGAATACAGTCTTGCAGGTGTCCGCAGTGGGCCCTCCTTCCACAACCACATTCAGCAAAAGCAAAGATCAAACTCTCAAGGAGCCACACACCGGACGGTATCTACTGGCCAGAGCTCTTCTCCCAATCCTGCACCTACAACAAAGTGGTATTTTGCCCCAACCTTCCCGCAGGCCCAAGTCCTCTCACCCTCTCCATCTCCTCGCCCAAACGGCACAGACAGCAGAGCAGCTGCACAGCCACTGACGACTTCAGGACCTCAACCAATGCCTCACGGGACTAGACAGACTCGTCAATTCGTCGGTGTCACCCCTCCCGCCCCGCATGCCGTTTTTCATCCCCAGCTTCGGTCTGCCTTTCCTCCCCATCCCCCCCCCTTCTGCCAAGTCCCTCCCACAGCCTCAGCCGTCTCCCCTGTCTGTCCCCAAGCTCTGCAGATTGGAGGAAGAGGCGGGCCCCCTCCCTCGATGGCTTTTGGGCGTTGCCCGCGTTGAGGGTACAGGGGCGCTCTGGCTGCTGGCTGCCGCTGTTTTTTCCTTGCTGCAGAAATGGAGACGGGTGAACCTACACTTCTCCAGACAGGCATATAAATGGGAGTGTGACTTATAGACCAGACACAAAGGAGAGAAAGATCGGGAAAAGCTCGAGGAATCAGCATTATCAACGAGCGCTTGATCAAGCTGGGGAAGTGGGCATCAAGAGGGCAATGTTGAGCTTCATGGGAGTAAATCTGGATTGCGTCTTGTCGCAGTGATCGAGTCCTGCGCTACTACTCTTGTTGGTGCTGAAATCGTCCCAGAGGATGGTACTGAAATACTTAAAGTTTAAAGCATTCAATAACAGGAAAAAATAGTCAAGTTGCATAGGATGGATCGATTAATGAAGCAAACTGTATTCAGATTTAACTAAAAAATTAACTTCAGAATAAAAATAGTCTCTTTTTGTGCAGCTCACTGAGCTTAGTGCATGCAGAAAACAAATTCATACCGTCAAAGAGGTAGAAATATATTGTTATACTTATATCACTCACTTAGTAAACTATACTTTTGTTTTCTTTTTCAAGTTTGTAATTTATAGCTCATCGTAACTTATTGCATATCAGCATTTAAATGGTGTAAGTTAATCAATTTTATTCTAGATTCAGGATGAATTAAGATGAACTAAGCTTCTGGGCCTTTAAAAAAAATCACTAAAAATCACCAGTTAACTCAAATTTGCATGAAACCAGGTGTTACTAAGGTGTAAAATAAAAACATGAATCATAAAATATGTTTTTCTAAATATTTTTAATACTTATTATCAAAAACTATAAGTTTAACAAAGAAAACTACTTGGGAAACTATTTTAAACTAGATAAACTCAGCGGCTAATATACTAGGCACCGCACATAGAAAAAAAAAAGAAAAAAAAAGTTGGGAAGACCTATTTTTTTTCTTCTTTTTTTTTATTTTTTTATTTCAAGTACGTGTCTCCAAAAAGAAAAGAAACACTTTCGACTCTGAAACTTACTTTTCCACATAAAATGTGAACCTAACTTTTAACCTAAAAAAAAAAAAAAAAGTTGAAGGCGCCTATTTTTTTTTTTTTTTTTATGTGCGGCGCCTAGCTAATATAGTAACTGGTAAAGCAATTCACTGTTGAGAGTAACTTAAACATGCTTAAGCAGTTGACTAGCAGTTGCTTAGTCGCAGTGAATTTATATTGTAAGGATTGAAATCTGCAGTCTGACGTTTTTTTTACTTTTAGAATCAATTAATGATCAATCTACAGAGACTAGTGGTTTGTCTGTTTTTTTGAAAGATTTGTTGGAGAAAGGGCGTCAACAAGATTTTCAAGGTTTGTGAGCATACGCGAGGCGTGTTGAGAAGCTTGAGACGGAATTGTTTCTGTCTGTCTTCCTCGAGATGCGCTCTGCCGTGCCCCCTTGTTTGTCTTTTCTTCTGTCACTCTTTTTTCTGTTCTTCTGAGAGGACTTCTCTCATCTTCTTCGTCGGATTCTTCTCCGAGGACTTCGTCAATCTGAAGGAGGAGGCGTGAGGCGTGAGCAGATGCCTGGGAGTCCTTTGCATCCTGTGTTTTCTCTCTCTTTTTCGATTCTCGCACCGTGAGAGGTGTTTTTGCTTCCGTTGCCTCCTCCATCTGTTCGTCGTTCGAGTTCCTAAGATCCTTGTGACTCTCTTGTTTGTGTGCACGCCTGGCGTCCTCATAAAGTCCCACTCTCTCCTCTTGCACCTGCCGCGACTCGCTGTCGATTGGTGACACAGCGACTCCCGGATTGGTGTCCTTCAGAAACTGTGCAGCTGCCTGCCTGAGTGCTCTCCTCTCTCCTCTTCTCAGAGGCTCCTCTTGAGATGTCCTCGGATCTGAGGTCGTTCGCACGGAGCTCTCTGTTTGAGGAGCGGCTAGAGGTGCCACACTGCCAGTACCTGCTCCCAGAAGGAAACGATAGAGGGGTGTGGAGGGCTGTGTCGTGTCTGGAATCTGAATGGCTTCTTTTTCTTGATGAGGGTCCTGCTCTCTCTCTACCTCTTCGTGTTCCATGCGGAACCGGACATCGTTGACGGAGAGAACGCTGTCACCACCGTCGGAGTCTGTATGGGCCCCCGTAAGGGGGTTTGCGGGGACTCTCTCGATTCGTTCAGGAGAAGAAGAAGCAAAGTTCTCCTTCTGGTCGTCGTCATAATCGACAGACTGCAAGAAGACCTTGTTATTCTCATCGTGTCCCTCTGCTTCTGCAGGGAGAAGGAAGAGTCCTGCCCTCACAGACCACCTCTGTTTTCTGATTCTCTCTTTCTCCTCCTGAAGGAACTCTTCTGCCAGAGCTGCAAGGGCCTCCTCTCCCCTGCACACAAACCACACACACACACACACGCACACACAGAGAGAGAGAGAGAGAGAGAGAAAACCGGACGGACGGACGGACAAACAGACACGCACAGAAAGAGGAAGAGACAGAGGAGGGGGGGGGAAGGGAGGGAGAGATTGATCAAAACGTTCCTTCATCAAATTACGATTGTTCGATGATGTAATCAGACAGTTGATTAATATCACCAGACAAAGTGGAGACTGTACTGAAACAAGACACACACAAAAAGAAAAAAGGAACAGCCAATTGACCGAGCTTGTACTGAAACAAGACACACACAAAAAGAAAAAAGGAACAGCCAATTGACCGAGCAGATGGGAGACGACACTAGTCACATGCTTTCACACATTTGTTCTATGAAGAAAAGATCTCGTGAGCAAACGTAAATAGAAAATGCCAGGTATTGGTGTCTCCAGCTGCTTTTAAAGGCTGCTTTTCTGACTGACCTGAGACGCCTATTGAATTCCTCTCGGCCAGCCTCTTTCTTCATGTGCATCTGTGTTCTGAGCCTGTCGGTCCGCCGTTCTCTCTCCGATTTCCAGATAAGAATTCTCTCAAACAGAGTGGAGGCCAGAGGAAACCAGAGAAACTCAAAGTTGTTTGAGGTCGTCAAGGAGGGTGGAAGATCGATTCTGATTTTCTGTTGAGCCGCCAAGCGTAGAGACTGCGGAACGGGGGGCAACGAACCGAAGGGGCCAGAAAGAGGCAGCTTGACGCAACAGAGAGTGGACTGCCCACGACGAAACACACGAATGCACTGACACCCCTTTGGAGCTTCAAGTGAGCGGACAGAGTCCCCACACTCGCCCTCTTCTTCCATCTGCATTTCGTCTCTCGCTTTGAAGACCGGCAGCTCAAGTCGCTTTTCCTCCTCTTTGTCTTCATCTTTGAAAAGTTCAAGTTGAATCTGGTCAAGGTCGACGGAAAGGGGCAGTACAGGCTCAGGGACAGGCTCAACCTCCTTCTCTCGTGCCTGATGATGATGAGGACCCGGACTGCAATCTAGTGAAAGAGTGATGTCATCAAGTCCCACAATCTCACCCCCCTCTGCATGTGCTGGATGAACAGAGAGGCTGAACCCTCCCCCCATTCCTTCTTTCTCCTTTTCTTTTTCGAATGCAGCAGCAGGCAGCCTGGCAGTTGGTGCAGAGGCCTCAGCGCCTTCAGCCTGGAGCTGTGAATGCGGACAGACGAGCTCTTCGTCCTCCAGAGGACCGTTCTCTCCCCTTTGGCCTGTGAAGAACACGAGACGGGCAAACGAGGCCTTCCACTCTCGTTGTCGCTTCGCCGCCACAAATGCGAAAAAGTGCTGCACACACACATGTCACGCACACATGTGGGAGGTATTCATGCATGCAACCTGTGTGCTGTCCAATCAACAAGAACTTACTCGTGCAATTAGATGTACATCCATCTCTCCGTCTGTAAAACTGGTAGTGCTGGTACTTTCTAAGATCGCTTCTGACCTCTCAGCGTATCCACATTCCATTGAATTTTTGTTTGCTGCCTGTCTTGCTGACTCTTCTTCGCTTTTTTCCCCTTCCTCTCTTTTCCAATTTCCAGATTTCAATATCAAGACTGACCCAGAGAATGCCTGCGGAGTCAAACGTGAACAGACGTCGGACAGACAGGGCGAGAAGGGACAAAGGCACCTTCCCAGCAACCAAATCTGTCTTGAAGGCCCCACTCCTGTCTGTACGTCCCCTCGCTCCTTCCTCTTCCTCGAGTCGGTTTCGCTTCCCCTCTTTCTCTTTCTCCCTTACCACGTCCTCGAAAAAAGCACCCCCAAAATCGGCCAAAGTTTGCCTGTTGAATGCAAAGGGAGACCACAGAGCGCATCCCGGAAGGGGGGATCCCATGGCTGCTCTCTGAGGCAAGAGAGGTCCCTGATCATCAGCTGATTCAACACCCTCTTGATTCCTGCAACATTCTCTCAGGGAAGACAGAAGAGGCGGGCAGCCTGAGCTCTTCTCTCGATCCCGCCTTCTTTGCCCCTTCTGTTTCTGATTCAAAGTGCTGGGACCTGCCCAATTTCGATTGGCATATCTCCCTTGTTTCTCTTTCACACTCTTCTTAAACTCCTCCCCTCTCTTTTGACGTGACCCCACTGTACCTTGAATTCTCGATACAGAGCGTTGGATAATCTTGGCCAAACTGGTGGGCGCTCCTTTGCCATGATTCTGGATCGACGGGAGACGACGAATTCCCTCCCGATGCAGACGCTCTTGATACTCCTTCAAAGTCTCTGGAGGAGGAGCGGGACTTGGTGGGCCCAGCTCCCCTCTCTCCATGTCTTCGAATCGTTTGCTTAAAGGCGTCAATTTTTCTTCTCTTTCCGATTCCGCCTCGACCTCTCGTTCATCTTCAAGACCCGTTGGACTCTTCTCTTCGCTGCTCTGGTCTCCTCTCCCCCCCCACTGCGCTTTCTCCTCCCCCTCCAGTGCTGCAGCTCTCGGAAGGATCCAGGGCGATCCATTTCGAACTGTCGCCCATACGTCCTCGGGTGCCATTCTCGTCAATGTGTCTGCTGAGGGGACCGGACAGTGATGTGGATTTAAAATCCTCCATTGAGACTTGTTTCCTCCCCTCAGCAGCATCTCACTCAGAGATTGGCGCCTTCGGGCTGCATGGAGATGAAGTCTGTTCTCCTCCACTGGGGCAGTGGACAGTTGGAAGGACGCGCGTCTGTGCCCCCGTGTGGCGGCGCGTGGGACCTGTGGGGATTTTGGGGAGGCAGAGGGAGAAGGGTCAAGTTTGTCTTTCTGCCGTTTGGATGGCGACAGGGGCTCCCGTTCTCCTGCTGTCTCCTTCCCCCCCTCTGATGACTCAGATGGTGTCTCAGCTTCAATTTCTGATCCCTCCCCCTCTTGATCTGATTCCTCCACTTCAATGTCAAACCAGGGGTTTCTCTGGACACTTGACCTTCGTTGAAGTCTTGAGGGGTCATCAGTGGAAGGGGGGTCTGGCAGTGTTTCTGTCTCTTCTAACGGAGTCAAGAGAAGTTGGGAAGTCAGAAAGATCTCCTCCTCTTCCGACGCTTCCTCGAGACTCTGGCGGAGTTCCTCATCTTCCTCCAACCTTGAACCAACCACCAGAGCCCATCGAATCGCAAACTCCTCCACCATCCCAGGAACACAGACAGCTGACAATGCTGCCCTGTTGGAGTACAAAAGAGACAACAAATGATCCCGTAATTGGTTGAAGATGTCGTGCAAGGGATCACAGATGGACTGAATGTCCTTCTGCATCATCTCACGCGGTTTTTTTTGCAGAGGGGACCTACGGCCTACGGTGCAGAGGCTGAAGTCGAACCTGGACCCTTGTTCCTCGGCTTTCACTCTCTCTTCTTCTGGAGGCAGACTAACGAACACCTCGGTTGTCGTTCGTTCCCACACCCACAAGAAAGGTTTGAAGACCGACATCACGTATTTGACCAGTCGGTGACGATTCAGACACGCACAGTTGAATGAGCGCTTTTGCGTTCGCGTTCGTGCCTGTACGTTCGCATTGCCTTCTTTCTCTGCTGCCCTCTGCAGCATCAAGAGCACGTGCATATACAGGGAACCACAGAGACGGACGATCATGTGCAGAACGAACCAGAAGCCAAGCCCTCCGGCGAGGGAAATGACTGCGAAGTTCTGCCATTTGTCCATCTCTCCCAAGTATGCCGCCTGCACTCAGCACACAAGAAAAGAAGGTCAAAGCAAGTGCCATGTGGTGCATCGACCAGGCACAAGACGAGGAAGAGAATCTGTTCCAGTTTCTGTCATTCCAAGGATCGAGGCATGCTCTGCTTGCAGAATAGGTGAAAGCATGCACTGCAGAAGAATTAAAAGAAGGAAAATCCAGCAGCCCCCCCGGCCGAGGTGCAACATCAGACCGAAAAGTCGACTGCATGGATGGTCTGTCTGTCTGGTGAAGGGCCGACCTCGAACAGAAGCAGAACGAAAAGAAAAATGGACAATCCTTCCGCCTCTGTGCGATTCAAAATGTTCTCCTCCCGCCTGCTCAGAGGTTGGAAGAAAAGCTGCAAGACATAAAGAATGACCCAGTGGGTGATATGGATGAGAGTGGCGGACTTCGACATGTTCTGTCATAGAAAGTTGCATAGAAGCAAAGAGCCCCCCAGGACAAAAAAGACGGGAACAATTGAACAGAATACGCAATTAAAGACGCCCAGTACTAAGCATGTAGACAAGCAGAGGCAGAGGAAAAGAAAGAGAGAGACGGAGATAGGGACACATTTGATCACTATCGGTGCCTCTCTTCTCTCGAAAAAACCAAGCAGTCCCCCTCCCCCCCCCCCTTTACTGACCTGTGCGAGGAGAGACATCAGGGCTATGATGACTGTTTGGACGAGTCTCATATCGGGATTCTCCCCAGGATAGAAGGCCACGCCTAGCTGGAAGATCACCTTCCGAATCAAAAGCACAGACTCCCAAAAGGCAAACTGAGGAGCGTATCCGGAGACCAGAAAACCGTATCTGCGGAAAACGGATCATCGGGTAAAAAGGTTTTTGTGTCTGTCACAAGCGGTCTTGTGGAGGACAGGGAAAAACTTGAGCGGAAAAAGGAGGGTAAACAATTGCAGCAGCACGATAGGATTCAGGAAAGAAGTCAGCGGGGTGGAATCGATCACGTAGAGAATGTTTTTGATGTGTCCGCAACGGTGCAGGGTTCTTCTTTGTCTGTCCGCCTTTCAGCCTTTTTCTTTGATTGCCGTTCTTCAAAAAACTGCGCTCAGACTTGTTCTTCCACTTTCGATGAAATTGCCATCGAGCTGTCGACTTGGGGAAAGCTCCATTGAGCAGCTCTTTGTGCTGACCTTCTGCGATACTCTGCTCGTCTCGCCGGGTTTCTCTCTCTAGGTCTGCCTGTTATGATGAGCAGAGCAAAGACCATCGGGAGCACGAAGCCTACCAGCATCAGAAGACACAGAGCCCTGATGGCCCACTGAGAGTAGAGTTCGGAGTCGCATGCCACAGAAGGCATCTCTGTCATTCGTTTCTCCAGCCCATCCCCGAGAGGACGACAGCTGATCACACCCACCAGAGCTTCCAGGATTCCGTCCACAGTGAGAAAGTATACGACGATGTACGCAGGCACCAAATCGGCAGTGACTGATTGAATCACACGAAGGAAGAAGGGGGTGCGTCTCTTCTTGTCTCCACCCATCCCGCCCATGATTCTTCCTTCCTCAACGTCATCGAGATGGATCCTCAAAAGACCCACAAGACGATACCCCCTCCATCGTCTCTCTTCGACCTTTGCAAGGACAGTGTCCAGAGCACCGAAATGCCCCAGGAGGTCGAAAGGAGGAGCCGACAATCCAGCCCCCCTCCGCCCTCCCATCTCTTGCTCTCCTTCTGCATCCAACAAGACTCTTCGAGACGTCGCACCTAGACCCCCCCTCCCTTGTATCCCCCCCTGAGTTCTCAAGGACTCTGCTCTCCTCAAGGCCCCCTGTCTCTCTTTGCGTCTGCTGTACCAGACAGCGCACGGAGTAGCGAGGCCCACAAGCACCAGGCCGACGAAGGTTAAGAAGATGCAAGAGGCAACGGGAAGGACTACTGAAGAGAGACGCAACGCAAGAAGCATCTCGTCCTTCTGACGTGGTTGCAGGTCCCCAAAATGAGTTGCCAGAATTCCCTCGACTAGACAAGGAGAGGATGCGATCACATTAAATCTAGGGATGAGGAACGTCGGAAGAAAAGCCCAGACGTTGCCAACAGAGGGCAGATCGATTCTTTCAGGGTCAAATGCCCACAAGACGCTGAGCAGGTTGAAGAAGTTCATCAGAGTGCGCAGGAGAATCAGGTGAATTGGATCTTCAGCGTCGCTTCTCACCAAGTTGACCAGTGTCCAGACCACCACGATCAATTGAAAGAGGAGAAAACCGGAGGCCAAAGCGACAGCACTCTCAATCGCGGATGGGCACTCACGGCAATCTTCCCCGTACCGAAAGGGCTCACACTGGACGCACATTGGCTGCACAAATTTAGGAAAGAAAGAAAGGAATCATTGCACAGTTTTCCGAGCCTTGACAGGGGGATAAGCTTGATTCCTCTGTACCTAGAAAGAAAATAAGCCCTCCAGACACAACAAAATTGAGAAGAATGGGGTGATGAAATCCAGGCCTTGAAGACACGAACACAAAACCGGTCGTTGAAAGAAGTAAGATATACAGTCTCTGATGGATGAGCGAATGGTCGTTCCAGCCGACTGACTGACCCCTCTCCAGCCCTCACGACAGTCCACTCCTCCTCCTTCCGACTGATAGGTCTGAACGTCCTCGCTTCTCAGGCAGGTCTCTTTCTTCGGACATCGAACCACCTGGGCACGTGGCCACGCCTGCACGAGACTGAATCCGTCTTCTGGAATGGGCCTGCTGTGTCGAAGCATGCTGACAGACTCCGTCTCTTCTGTCTCGGCGTTCTGTTCCTCCAATGCTCTCCCCTCCCTCCCTTCTTTTTGTTCTTCTTCTTGATTCTCTGAAATGAGTCTGCGTCCACTCGAGGGAGGGGGGGGCAAAATCTGACCGGAACAAGTAGCAAAGTCTGGACACGACCTGCAGTGCCCCTGGGTCCAGAAAGCGTAGTCGGTCTCGTCCTTTCCACCGCTGTCGTCAGGCTCGAAGTAGAAGCCCTCCTCGCATCTACAGAGGGACGGATGGACAGACCGTTCCGGCGATTCCGCACTCTGCAGAGGCCGAATCACGGGAACAAACAGAAAACTAAAAGAGAAGGAGGAATCTCGCCCTTTCACACACACAGAAAGCTCTCCACTTCACTAACCATCTAATCCATCAGTCTACTGCCTCTGCAGCGAAGCTTGGGGTAAGCCGTGCTCTCTCACTTGGTCGCTTTTCTGCGTATTCAGCTTTTGAACATGGCTGCGAAAATTCATCTGTCTGCTTTTCTTTATGCAGGTCTTCCGTTTTGTCTGTCCGTTAATTTTTTGCTTGGCTGCCCGCTGACCTGAACGCAGCTAATACAAACTGCCGCTTCAGCTTCACCTCCTGACGTCTCGATGCCCCTCGTATCTCTCCAGAAACCCGCCCTGAATCAGACCAGAGAAGACACGCAGGGAAAAAAACACAAGAGTGCAAGTTTGAAGAAATAAATTTTGTATTGAATCTAAATCTGTTTTTTGGGGAAAGCAGAAGACTGGACGGAGGGAAAGCCTCTTTGTTGCTTTTGCACAATCAGTGTAGTCCTCTTACTCTATGTGCGTACCTGCAGTAACACTCACACTCCTCACAGTCTCTCATTGCGTTTCCTGGGCATGCTTCCAAAGAGACTGTGAAAGTACAGATTCCCACGTTTTGGCTCTTGTCTGTAGCCAACGTAGTGATCTGAGTCGTCCCAACTGAAAAGAGACTTCCTGAGGAAGGCAGGAAGCTCACAGAGATCTCAGAGGGCTGATCAACATTGTCGATCACCTCCACCAAGCTCTCCGAAAAGGACACCGCCCTCTGCAGTTCTGAAGGTCCGACGTGTTTCACTGCAATGGAGGACGGACACAGAATCCTCGGAGGCTCCAAGTCAAGGATGTCGAGGGAAAAATTGCACCAGGCGGAATTTCCAGCACGATCGTAGGCTGTCGCCTGCACCTCCGTACTCCCAACGGGAAATCGAGAGGGCAGTGGAGGCAGGTACGTGACAGGCTCTTCCTCACGCATGCCCCCCGGGTCATCAAACAAAACAAACACACCCTCAAGGTCTCGTGCCTCAACACGCTTTGAAGACTGTCGGGCGTCTGCCGTCATATTCTTTACATCCAAACAGACAAGGGATGGTGCCGTGACGTCCACACACTTAGGCCCTCCCATCACATAGTCAGTCCATGCGGCCGAGGCATCGCTTTGCCCCTGGCATGTCTTGAACAAGTCCCCGATCAACGTTAGAGACTCAGGACAAGAGAAGCTCACAGACTCCTCAGCCACCCACGCGATGCCGTTGGCTGGACCTGAGGGGGTCATTGTGCCCAGTGGCGGCGCCGTTGGAGCGTCCCCTGTGCACACCACAGCCTCACATGAGACATTGTGAGCTGGCCACTCTGCTTGTGGTGGGACTGCCCCCGTCACGCCCTCACACTCAAGAGACAGCACACCTGTCTGGATATGTCCATCGTTACACGAGAACGTCACAGAGTCTCCCACTTTCCATGAAATGCCGTCAGCAGGCCCCCCACTCATCACCCCGCCCTTGGGATTCTCAGGCGTCTGTCCACCACACTCGAGCGCTACGCATTCTAAATTCAGGGCAGAAGCAGGCCATTCAGCGCTTGTCGTTCCACTTCCACTGCACTCCAACCGGAGAACCCCACCCCCCTGCACACCCTGCCCATCTGCTCTCAGTTCATACCCGGGGTCGCATTCTGCAGTCAGTGCTGCCTGCGTGACGGCCTGTCTCATCTGATCGGTGAACGTCAGCACTCCATTTGGCAGACTCACAGGCTGATTACTGCACAGCACAGGCTCACAGAGTACCCCGTCCCCCCTTCTGTCAGTGAACCCGGGGAGGCAGGAGCACTCGAACGATCCCGGAATGTCGGTGCAAGTTGCAGAGGGCTCAAATGACAGCGAGGAGTACTCAAAATACGTTGAGCACGTGTGACGTCCAGTCGCACACTCATCGAGCGCACACGCATTTCCCTCAAGAGAAAAGTCCGAGAAACCGGAGCATGAACACTCGGTCTTCCAGCTGAGCAAGTACTGCCCGATGCTACCAGAGGGCCCTGACACACGGACGTCAATCACGTCTGAGACTTCACTGCTTGATACATTCAGGCTGATCATTGCCGAATCGCCCCTGTAGGCACACCCAGAGGAGCCCTGCGGGTCCGTGGCTACACCCAAGCAAACAGTATCAGTGACCAGCGCAAGGGACATGTCGGTATCGAACGCAGTTTCGGAGTTGCAGGTCGACGCCTGGAGGCAAGGGCAGAGGACACACAGGAATTTGGTGGCACGCATAAATAAAAATGCACGCAAGGGGGACAACCACAGAGAGGGACGCAAAGGTGAATGAATCCTGAAATTCAAAGTTTGCTTCTCAGTTGGTGGCGCCTCATTTACTGACCCTGTAAGTCAGGTTTGGGTGTTGCTGATTGCCTTCCAACAACGGCCATGCGAAGGAAATCCTGTGGAGGACCCCAGGGTCACTTGCACGGAGTCCGCACACGTCAGCCGGTTCTGCTCCACTAAGTGACGCACGAAACTCCAAAGTCTCACCGCAGTTGACCGACTGTGTACCTGCATGCAACCAGCACACACAAGCAAGAATGCGTACAAAAAGAATATCGTCGACGGAATGGAAAGAACGGCTTGCCAGTGCAAACGTACTGTGAAGCCTGCTTACCGCACAATCAAAGTAGTACTTCAACTGAACTCCCACCACCCGCACAGTTATTTACAACCACATAATTGCCATCAAACAAACAAACAAACTGACCCCAGCACATAACGCCATCTCCCCCGAATCCATCGTTGCACCGACACGAGAAGGATCCCCCCAGGTTTGTGCACTCAGCGGAGACGTCACAGTCAGAGATGCCCTCCGCACACTCGTCGATGTCTGCGTGCAAATAGAGACAAAAGACGAAGAAGAAGAAATAGAAGAAGAAGAGGAAGAAGAAGAAGAAGAAGAAGACTTTTACAGTCACGCAACTCTGGAGATCCACAGACTGCGAACAGCAAAAGAAATCCTCAAGCCTCAAGACGATCAAGGTGGAGAGTCCACAATTGTCTGTCAAGGCTGACCAGTACAGGTAGTGTTTCCATACCCAATCGAGCAGTTGCAGCTGAAGCTGCCGTCTGAATTCACGCACTTCCCTCCTGGGCTCGCGCAGTCGTGCGCGTCCTGTGCGCACTCGTCAATGTCTGCAAGCAAACAAAACGTGACGTGCACCCATCTGTTAGACTGCTGGGACTGCAAAAGTCAAGCTCGCATTTTTGTTTGTTCCTCTCAATGTTTCTCTTCTGCTGGTGGCGGGATGTTTTTGTGCCTGCGGGACGTGTTCAGTTTTCTCACGGGGCTTCCATCAATTTGCAGCACAGACAGGCCCTCTCATTTCCTCTTCCTCACCTGTGCAAAGGCTGCCCCCGACAACTTGAAATCCCTGTCCGCACTCGCAAGAGAAGCTGCCCTCGTTGTTCACACAGGAAGCAGACAGGGAAAGAGAAGCACCCGATTGAACGCAGGTGTCGGTCCCTTCAGAGCACTCGTCGATGTCTGCACGTGCGGGAAGAAGGGCAACAAAGATCAACTTAAGAGGCCAAAGGACATCATTTATAGAGGGCCAAGGAACGCACGCAGCCTCTCCATGTTGCAGCAGTACATTACGCTGCACGCTTGCACAGTCGTATGTGCATTCACGCTCATGCAGCATCACAAAGGTCCGCCCCTGCAGCCTCAAATACGAGTGCACACGAGAATGTTGGCTAACCTTTGCCCCCCAAAGAACTTATTTGATTTCTACCAAAGTGACGACAGGGAGAGAGACAGTGTCCTGACCCCTGCCTTTCTTTCCTACGCCCACAGTCATGATAGACGTACCCGTGCAGAAGATGCCAGTGCCGTTGTAGCCCACGTTGCACTCGCACCTGAACGATCCCACAGTATTCTCGCAAGTCGCTTGCAGATGGCAGTTGTCTGCAGCTGCTGTCAGACACTCATCCAAGTCACACAGAGACACACCGTCCCCCACAAACCCGGAATTGCAAGCACACAAGAAGGATCCAGGCGAATCCGTGCAGGTGGCATTTGCGTCGCAGTTGTGAGTGCCCAGAACGCACTCGTCGTTGCCTGCAGCGACAGGAAAAACAAATGCGGAACGACGCGAACAATCAATGCATGTGATGTCAACTTGAGCACGCACTTGACTTTGCACAAACAGCTGGGGTGGGTGCTCTGGGCAGGCTCATGCATGAGGCGAAAAAGATCACATGCAGATGAATATGGGGATATGTAGACCAGCCAGGCTGCTGACTTGTGCACGTGATCCCGTCCCCAGAGAAGCCTGAGTTGCACGTGCAGGAGAAGGTGCCCAGAGTGTTCGCACATGTCCCGTTGGAATGGCAGTTGGCATCGGAGTTGAAGCACTCGTCGTCGTCTGCAGAGAGAAAAGGAAGTCGCGTGGAGGATAACTGAAGTCAAAGGGAAGCTGGGAGGAAAGAGTAATTTTGGGTCCGCAAAAACACACCCCAAACATGTCCCTGCATGAGGTGTGCCTGTCAGTGACGCAAGTGAAAAAAGAAACAGCTGCAAGGAGACGGGGCTTATGACCCCTGACCTGTGCAAGTGACTCCGTTGCCACTGAAGCCTGTGTTGCAAGAGCAAGTGAAGGATCCTGAAGTGTCAGTGCAGTTTGCGTTGGCATCGCAGTCGTGGACGTTTGTTACGCACTCGTTGACGTCTGCACAGCAAAAAAAAAGAAGGTCAAATCGACAAGTGACCTGAGATGCGATCCCACTCAATCATGCAATGGGGCTTCCAAGGCAGTTTTCTACAGAAAGGGGGAAGCAAAAAAGTGGATGATGTCATGAAGAAAAGGAAAGACTGAGGGAACACCTGTTTGTTCGAAAGAGACACAAAATAATTAAGCCGAGTGACTGACTTGAGCATGTCAGACCATCCCCACTGAATCCGGTGTTGCACGCACAGGTGAAAGATCCGACTGTGTTGGTGCAATCAGCGTTCGAGTGGCAGTTGTCGGTCGAGGCTGTACACTCATCTTCGTCTGCAGACGAAAGGAAATGAAAGGCACAGCATACAGGGAGCTAAGGACGAAAACAAAAACAGCGAATTGTTCGCGCCCATTTGTGAAAACTTGCTTCCCTCTTCTTGCGAGAATGCGGATGAAAATGATTGCAGCTATATGTGTTCGCCTCCCCGGATTTTTTTTTTCTTAAAAGTAATGAATTCAACAATCAGGATCGGAGTCGCGGCGGATGAAGTGACACCACTGCATCCAAGACCAAAAGAAAAGTACAGTTGTGATGCAACCCGATTGGGCACTTCCTCTCTATCCCCCACCTGTGCAAGAGATTCCATTTCCACTGAACCCGGTGTTGCAAGAACAGGTAAAGGAACCGGCAGTGTCTGTACACTCTGCGCTGGTGTCACAATTGTGGACGTTGGTCGTGCACTCGTCGGCATCTGCGAGGCCGACAAATGATGTGGTGAAATTCTACCGGAGACATACTTTGAACAAGAGACGCAAGTGATTGAGTGCCGTCGTTCTTTGAAGAGTGAAGGATCCTTGCAGAGACAGACCTGCTTTCTCAACAGAGAGCAAGAGAGGGAAAGGGAGGCACTTGGCAGATTCGTTACAGTCGGCCTGACTGACTCACTGGAGCATGCAATGCCGCCTCCACTGAATCCGGCGTTGCACGCACAGGTGAACGATCCAACTGTGTTGGTGCACCCAGCGTTCGAGTGGCAGTTGTCGGTTGAGGCGGTACACTCATCGTCGTCTGCAGAAAAGGAAGGCACAGTGCAAAGCCAGAGAGAGTATGGGGGCGGCTCTCAATTGCGCCTACGGAGATTTCCATTTCAACACATGTGTGAGATCTGTTGTATCCATATGAAATGAGTGAAAGGCAGCGGTCGACAGAACGACACCTGTGAGAAGAATGACTTCACCATTTAATGTGGAGGACATGGAAGTGTCAAGACTGAGTGCAACAATGAGAAAAGGTGACTTGAGGAGACTCATCAACGACACTTGCAGCTCTCCAACACACCTGTGCAAGAGACGCCATTGCCATTGAATCCGGTGTTGCAAAAGCATGTAAAGGAACCCGCAGTGTCTGTACACTCTGCGCTTGCGTCACAATTGTGGACGTTGGTCGTACACTCGTCGACGTCTGCGAAGTACATGAAGGAGAAGAGAAAAAAAACACAGCAAAGCACCACGAAGAGTCATGAGAAAATGAGGAAGCGGCTGAAATTCACTCGCTTCAAATGAACTCCCATGTATCATCTTGCAAATGGAGGAGAACTCAGGTTTTCATACCGACTCCAAAAGAGATTTTTTCAAAATATTCTCGTACAGCGTCTTTTGGGAATCAGAAAGAAACTTAAAAGATTAAAAAAAAAAAACACTCACTTGCACACGAAATCCCACTCCCCGACCACCCATCGTTGCACGAGCAAGCAAAACTGCCCGCACTGTCAGAGCACGAGGCACTTGTGTGGCAGTTGTGAGTGCTGCCAGCGCACTCGTCCACGTCTGCAAGAAAGGCAAAGCGATGCAAGAAGGTGAACAAGTCAATCGATACACAGATGAAGTCATGCGGAACACAGCGGCAAGGTGCCAAACTTTTCTGAGAGACCCGCCAAGCATTCTTCTCCTTCACGTAGGGATGAACTCACAGTGCAATCGATCTAGAAATGAAATGAAGTCGATGTACGCTGCAGCCTGAAGACCATGCAACCATGTTCAGTCACCTACAGGGACTCACTTGTGCAGACGACACCAGAGCCTGAGTAACCCGAGTTACACAGACACGAGAAGCTCCCATGGTTGTCCAAACACGCTGCATCCGTGTGGCAATCATGGGCGATGCCGGCGCACTCGTCCGCATCTGCATGCATCGATACACACACACACACACACACACACACACACACAGAGGGACGGCCATGGTCAGCGAGTGAAAAGTAAGATGCCAGTCCTGAAAAGCCAAAAAGCAAAACAGAGAGGACATCCTAGTCAGAAAGAGCAAGCGAGAGTATGTTTGGTTTTGTCACACCACGACATCAGTAAATTCGGCAAAAAGCGCACGGGAAGTCTACTAACTGACTGATGCACGAGAGCCCTGTCCCACTGTGTCCGACGTTACATAAACAAGTGAAGCTCCCGTCATTATCCGAGCAGGTTGCATTCCCGTGACAATTGTGGACGTTCGTGCTGCACTCGTCAACATCTGAAAAAAAGAGGGAGGAAGGACGAATAGGATGGGTCTGCAATGTGTATCCGTAAATCTACTCGCGATGTGAACCTGGCAGGATCGTAGAGGCAAGTTCTGTTCCGTCTTCCAGGCTGTGCACATGCAGGAAGCTGAGGCGAGGTAGAGAGAACACAGCGGGGGGGGACAACCTCTGAAACGGTTTTCCTTCAGTTGGGTGGCGTCACGTCCTCTCCAGTTCCGTCGATCCAACTCGAAATCCACATCCGCTCGTTCGAAATAATGCTGTGCATGTTCTTTTCTTTTCGTCGTCTTCTTAAAAGAACCATCAAACCCTTCTGACTCACTCGCTTGCTGCTAACTGACCTGCACAGCTCACCCCACTGCCAGACCACCCATCGTTGCATATGCATGAGAAGCTCCCGACAGAGTTTGCACAAGCGGCGTTAGTGTGACAGTCGTGGACATTCACGCTGCACTCGTCGATGTCTGCAGGCAGACAGGACAAGGAAGAGAAGAGAAGAGAGACACATAAAGAAGCTAGAAGGACCACAAAGACAAGAGTTGAAAAGTCGGGAGACAGTCAGACAGAAGCCGAATTTGCCGAGCACATGACCACTCGGTGGTGAAACAAACAGAGCAGTGAAATCACTTCGGGAACGGCGGAAAGAAAGCCGGCATCACTCGTAGAAAAGTCTCTCTCTCTCTCTCTCTCTCTCTCTCTCCCTCCCTCCGCCACCTCTCCCGCCACTCTCTTAGTTTCGCTCATTTTCTATCTGAAACACACACACACACACACACACACACACACCGCTTCTTCATCTGCCGACCTGTGCACGTGACCCCATCGCCGCTGTACCCGCCGTTGCACCCACAAGAAAAGGACCCCGCAGTGTCCGTGCACGCACCGTTGGAGTTACAATTGTGGGTACCCGTCGTGCACTCGTCGATGTCTGCACATGCACACAAAGAAGATGGACGCAGAAAGTTGAAGAAGACAAAGCAGAATTCTGACTTGCAGGTGGCAACTGTCCCTCCCGTGAATGACAGACATTGAAAAAGAAAGTTCGTCTTTGTCCTGAAGTCAATGTGCAAACCATTTTAGAATGGCAGCTAGGGGCCTTGAAATCCGAAAATCCCAAAACTCTGAAACGACAAATCTGTCTTTCTGTCTGTCTGTCTGTCTGTATTAATAATCTCTTTGGATGAATGAAGTTTTCGGAGAGACCACTCGATCTGAAATGAGAAGGCAGAAAGAAAACGCGATGGAGAGACGAAACCCTTTTATTTCTTTTTGTCAGCCTTTCCCCTTTCACACCTGAGATTATGAATACTCTCACCTACTGACTTACTCGTGCAGACAATGCCGCTACCCAAAAACCCGTCGTTGCAGCTGCAAGAGAAGGATGCCTCTGAATTTGTACACGAGGCACCGGAGTCACAATTGTGGACGTTCGTGGGACACTCGTCGACATCTGCAGCGTGAAGGGTCGAAAGCAGAGACAAAAAGCAGCCAAATCACGTGAAGATAAATCATCAGTCTCACATGCAGTTGTATTAATACGAACAGTAAGAACCGAGGTGGGCACAACATATTTGACAGACAAGAAGAGACGGTGACTGGATCTGTCCCCCTTTGCACATTTTTCTTTTCTCAGCTTCCCTCTTCCTCTGAAATCTCGTGTCACACAGGAGTGAAGATCCGTCTTTTTTTCTGTCCGGTATATAGTTTGTCTAGTCTACTTCTCTGCTCACCTGCGCAGTCGGTCCCCAGTCCAGAAGGATCTGCGTAGCCCTGGTTGCAGGTGCAGAGGAAGGAGAGGTCGATGTCCGAACAGACTGCGTGGGTGGGGTCGCAGTTATGCGGGTACGTGCTGTCTGTGCACTCGTCTACTCCTGCACATGCAGACTCGCAGACCAGACAGATTCATTCGGTTTTACATCTACACACACACACACACACACATACACACATACACACATACACACATACACACATACACACACACACACACACACACACACACACACATACATACACACACGCGCTTGTGCATGCGCGCGGCACTCAGAAATCGGGGGTGGACAGAAACAGACATGCAGATTTGAGAAGAAGAGTGGAGACTAACAATGGGTTTTGGCTCTCGGAACAAGAAGGGAAGGGCAACACGACACCAGGCAGGAAGCAAGCAGACCAAATGATGCTGTTCCAATGAGCAAGTAGTCTTTTCAACAAAAACGAAGGGAACAGACTCCGTCATGTGAATTCTTCGGTTTCCTTTCAATTCAAGTTGGTCTGTCTGGTCTTTGAATTCTTTCTCCATTTCGTGTTTGACAGACCTGAAGGCACAAGGTCAAATGCGAGGTAGTGCACTTCTTCGTTTGTGTGTGTGCCCCCGTCCGTCGAGAGGTCCTCGATCACTGCTGTCTGCATCACTTCAGGCTGCAACACAAATCATGCAAGGCAACAAACGGTGTTTGGGATTACTTGTTTGTTTGCAGCATTGTTTGGGGCTTCAGACAGAGCACAAGAGCACGTGGGAGAGAAGAACGCACAAGCGAAAGGGAGCGGGGCCACTTTCAGTGAATTGTCAAGCTGGAACTGTTGACCAAATTAAGTAGTAGTAGGAACTGTTGACTGAAGGGTGGGCAGTAGGTTGAAAAATGAAGAAGTAGGAAACACAGGAGGGAAAATGTGAAGATGACAAGAAAGGATGTCAACAGTAATATTCATCACACGGCAAAGCGAAAAGGGCAGCAGATCTCCGACAAGCAAAGGGAACGAGGCTGGTGAAACACAACAGTTCTACACAGATGTTGCCACTGACATCAGATGTGGGTCGGAAGAATGCCACTGCAGGGTCACCGCCCTTGAAGGAGGACAGTGCTCCTGCGAAGGAGGGTCTTTGAAAGTTCGCACCGACTTGCGAAGCCGGCAGGTCGGCCAAGTTGAGCCAATTGTGTTTCACATTTGTCTGTATCCTCGCAATCACCCCTCTGTCTTTGAAAGTTTCCGGACTGTTGATGCGTTCAGACACAAGACATCCCACCGTCTCGGGGTTTTTAGTGCCTTGGTTTGATTTGTCACGGTCAACCATCGCTTTAAAATTGCTGGTGGTGATGTCATCGACTCGGACCAGTTTGAATCCGATATCGACATATGACTGTACGTGACACACCACCACAGGAGAGGCCGACCGGGAGGTTGGATAAGCAAAAGTTTGCCAACTGGAAGTGGCAGTGAAAGTCATCACCTCGATCAAGCTGCCAGAATCTGTTGTGTAATTGCCCCCTGTGTCGTAGACAACGTAGTCAACATCGTCATAAACGAAAGCTCTTGACTCGTATGTATCCACCCTGACCTCGAACCCCGTTCCGTTGATGTTCCGAGTGCGAATCAGAGAGTCGGGATTTCCAAAAGTTGTTTTTGTTACAATTACTGCGGGGTTGGAGAAAGACTCTCTCAAAGAGACCCATCTCCAGTTGTGGTCTGCCTGCACTCTTCCCGTATCGAAGGGCTGAGACATTGATGTACAGATCAGTAAAAGAAGAGTTAGACAGCGCCTCAAGAGACCTGTGGGAGAGGAACGGTACATTTTACGCATGTGATTGTAGTGCATGTTGGAACATTTCAAGCAACAGTTGCATGTCAGACTGCGCAGTGCGCTCGTCCTCCACTTGACTCCGTCTACTGGTGCAAGCGGCTCTTGGCGAAGACTTCGATTGTTTGTCGACGAAGGGAGGGGAAGAAGAGAGCTCCTTCATTGAAGGGAACGCCCATTCGACTCATTTAAGGGGTCCGGATTTTAAAATTTGAGCTGCCATTCTGCGCATACAGAGCTGTATCGGTGTTATTTCTTTTAGAGTGGGCGCGCATGCATGTGTCCATCGAGAGCATTGCGCGCCGATCGAGCTATAGGTATTTCGCGGACTACACGCACTGCATGTACTCTACGCATGCAATGCCATGCATGCATGCAGTACACAAACTTTGTGTTTTGTCACGCAAGGGGAAAAAGTAGTCCCGCATGCATTGCAAAATTTGACATAAGTGGAACCGGTCGGAAGAAAAGTGGACTATGTAAACTAATCATTGGGCATACAAGGTCTCGAAGGTCCTTACTTCTCCAATGCACTGTGAGTTGGCCATTCTTATCAGTGATCCGAAGGGGTGAATTAAGTGTCTGTCGGACTGTTGCTTTGGACGTCTCTTCGCTGTGTACGTTTACCATCTCCTCGGACTGTTCTGCTGGCAGGCTCTTTGTACTTAGGGGCGATCCACAAGTGACTATTGATTTTGTTGGTGAAGAAAATGCTAGCAAAAATGTGGTGTGTCGTGCTTGGCCAAGCTTTTATACTCATGCTCCTTCATTTTTTGTTCAGAGCATGCGGCTCGAAGTTTTGGATCTATTTCTTCGTGTTAGACGCATTCGCATGGTACGTTTATGTGACGGAACTCTTTGCTGGATTGGTCGATTAACACATAAATGATTTTTTTGTCAGAGAAGAGATGATTCGGAGCGCATCTCCAGCTTTTTTGGAGCTCAACGATTCCCTTCTGTTTGTGTCTGACCTTCATTGCGACGCACTCTTGTGGAGAGACCGATCACTCCTCGAGGAGAACAGCATCGGCCATGTGGACCTCCCCAGGCTCCTCAAAGAAAACGTGGCTCTGCAGGTAGGCAAGAAGGCTGGACAGCACTCCATGCATGCATGCAGTACACAAACTTTATGTTTTGTCACGCAAGGGGAAAAAGTAGTCCCGCATGCATTGCAAAATTTGACATAAGTGGAACCGGTTGGAAGAAAAGTGGACTATATAAACTAATCATTGGGCATACAAGGTCTTGAAAGTCCTTACTTCTCCAATGCACTGTGAGTTGGCCATTCTTATCAGTGATCCGAAGGGGTGAATTAAGCGTCTGTCAGACTGTTGCTTTGGACGTCTCTTCGCTGTGTACGTTTGCCATCTCCTCGGACTGTTCTGCTGGTAGGCTCTTTGTGCTTGGGGGCGATCCACAAGTGACTATTGATTTTGTTGGTGAAGAAAATGCTAGCAAAAATGTGGCGTGTCGTGCTTAGCCAAGCTTTTATACTCGTGCTCCTTCGTTTTTTGTTCAGAGCATGCGGCTCGAAGTTTCGCATCTATTTCTTCGTGTTGGACGCATTCGCATGGTACATTTATGTGACAGAACTCTTTGCTGGATTGGTCGATTGGCACATGAATGATTTTTTTGTTGGAGAGGAGATGATTCGGAGCGCATCTCTAGCTTTTTTGGAGCTCAACGATTCCCTTCCGTTTGTGTCTGACCTTCATTGCGACGCACTCTTGTGGAGAGACCGATCACTCCTCAAGGAGAACAGCATTGGCCATGTAGACCTCCCCAGGCTCCTCAAGGAAAACGTGGCTCTGCAGGTAGGCAGGAAGGCTGGACAGCACTCCATGCATGCATGCAGTACACAAACTTTGTGTTTTGTCACGTAAGGGGAAAAAGTAGTCCCGCATGCATTGCAAAATTTGACATAAGTGGAACCGGTCGGAAGAAAAGTGGACTATGTAAACTAATCATTGGGCATACAAGGTCTCGAAAGTCCTTACTTCTCCAATGCACTGTGAGTTGGCCATTCTTATCAGTGATCCGAAGGGGTGAATTAAGCGTCTGTCGGACTGTTGCTTTGGACGTCTCTTTGCTGTGTACATTTGCCGTCTCCTCGGACTGTTCTGCTGGCAGGCTCTTTATGCTTGGGGGCGATCCACAAGTGACTATTGATTTTGTTGGTGAAGAAAATGCTAGCAAAAATGTGGTGTGTCGTGCTTAGCCAAGCTTTTATACTCATGCTCCTTCGTTTTTTGTTCAGAGCATGCAGCTCGAAGTTTCGCATCTATTTCTTCGTGTTGGACGCATTCGCATGGTACGTTTATATGGCGGAACTCTTTGCTGGATTGGTCGATTGACACATGAATGATTTTTTTGTTGAAGAGGAAATGATTCGGAGCGCATCTCTAGCTTTTTTGGAGCTCAACGATTCCCTTCCGTTTGTGTCTGACCTTCATTGCGACGCACTCTTGTGGAGAGACCAATCACTCCTCGAGGAGAACAGCATCGGCCATGTGGACCTCCCCAGGCTCCTCAAGGGAAACGTGGCTCTGCAGGTAGGCAGGAAGGCTGGACAGCACTCCATGTATGCATGCAGTACACAAACTTTGTGTTTTGTTACGTAAGGGGAAAAAGTAGTCCCGCATGCATTGCAAAATTTGATATAAGTGGAACCGGTTGGAAGAAAAGTGGACTATATAAACTAATCATTGGGCATACAAGGTCTCGAAGGTCCTTACTTCTCCAATGCACTGTGAGTTGGCCATTCTTATCAGTGATCCGAAGGGGTGAATTAAGCGTCTGTCGGACTGTTGCTTTGAACGTCTCTTCGCTGTGTACGTTTGCCGTCTCCTTGGACTGTTCTGCTGGCAGGCTCTTTGTGCTTAGGGGCGATCCACGAGTGACTATTGATTTTGTTGGTGAAGAAAATGCTAGCAAAAATGTGGCGTGTCGTGCTTGGCCAAGCTTTTATACTCGTGCTCCTTCGTTTTTTATTCAGAGCATGCAGCTCGAAGTTTCGGATCTATTTCTTCGTGTTGGACGCATTCGCATGGTACGTTTATGCAACGGAACTCTTTGTTGGATTGGTCGATTGGCACATGAATGATTTTTTTGTCGGAGAGGAGATGATTCGGAGCGCATCTCCAGCTTTTTTGGAGCTCAACGATTCCCTTCCGTTTGTGTCTGACCTTCATTGCGACGCACTCTTGTGGAGAGACCGATCACTCCTCGAAGAGAACAGCATCGGCCATGTAGACCTCCCCAGGCTCCTCAAGGGAAACGTGGCTCTACAGGTAGGCAGGAAGGCTGGACAGCACTCCATGCATGCATGCAGTACATAAACTTTGTGTTTTGTCACGCAAGGAGAAAAAGTAGTCCCGCATGCATTGCAAAATTTGACATAAGTGGAACCGGTTGGAAGAAAAGTGGACTATGTAAACTAATCATTGGGCATACAAGGTCTCGAAGGTCCTTACTTCTCCAATGCACTGTGAGTTGGCCATTCTTATCAGTGATCCGAAGGGGTGAATTAAGCGTCTGTTGGACTGTTGCTTTGGACGTCTCTTCGCTGTGTACGTTTGCCGTCTCCTCGGACTGTTCTGCTGGCAGGCTCTTTGTGCTTAGGGGCGATCCACAAGTGACTATTGATTTTGTTGGTGAAGAAAATGCTAGCAAAAATGTGGCATGTCGTGCTTGGCCAAGCTTTTATACTCGTGCTCCTTCGTTTTTTGTTCAGAGCATGCAGTTCGAAGTTTCGGATCTATTTCTTTGTGTTGAATGCATTCGCATAGTACATTTATGCAACGGAACTCTTTGCTGGATTGGTCGATTGGCACATGAATGATTTTTTTGTCGGAGAGGAGATGATTCGGAGCGCATCTCCAGCTTTCTTGGAGCTCAACGATTCCCTTCCGTTTGTGTCTGACCTTCATTGCGACGCACTCTTGTGGAGAGACCGATCACTCCTCGAGGAGAACAGCATCGGCCATGTGGACCTCCCCAGGCTCCTCAAGGAAAACGTGGCTCTGCAGGTAGGCAGGAAGGCTGGACAGCACTCTATGCATGCATGCAGTACACAAACTTTGTGTTTTGTCACGCAAGGGGAAAAAGTAGTCCCGCATGCATTACAAAATTTGACATAAGTGGAACCGGTCGGAAGAAAAGTGGACTATATAAACTAATTATTGGGCATACAAGGTCTTAAAGGTCCTTACTTCTCCAATGCACTGTGAGTTGGCCATTCTTATCAGTGATCCGAAGGGGTGAATTAAGCGTCTGTCGGACTGTTGCTTTGGATGTCTCTTCGCTGTGTACGTTTGCCATCTCCTCGGACTGTTCTGCTGGCAGGCTCTTTGTGCTTGGGGGTGATCCACAAGTGACTATTGATTTTGTTGGTGAAGAAAATGCTAGCAAAAATATGGCATGTCGTACTTGGCCAAGCTTTTATACTTATGCTCCTTCGTTTTTTGTTTAGAGCATGCGGCTCGAAGTTTCGCATCTATTTCTTCGTGTTAGACGCATTCGCATGGTACGTTTATGTGACGGAACTCTTTGCTGGATTGGTCGATTGGCACATGAATGATTTTTTTGTCGGAGAGGAGATGATTCGGAGCGCATCTCCAGCTTTCTTGGAGCTCAACGATTCCCTTCCGTTTGTGTCTGACCTTCATTGCGATGTACTCTTGTGGAGAGACCGATCACTCCTCGAGGAGAACAGCATCGGCCATGTAGACCTCCCCAGGCTCCTCAAGGGAAACGTGGCTCTGCAGGTAGGCAGGAAGGCTAGACAGCACTCCGTCTACAGGGCTGTGTGTCGGTCAAGAGACCCATGCACTCATGCAGTCATGGTGGTCGAGTCTCCAGGGCGTTTCTTTAGCTCCCCTTCACTCTATATGCTTTAGGGCCCCTCTGCGATGCCCCTCTATATTTGCAGGATACGCTGGAACCTGCACCCTTCCTTCTCAACTGAATTCCCCTCAGAGCCTCCTCAGATTGAACACCCACAATTCTTTCATTGGATTCGAAATTTAATGTCGTACCCCCCTCTCTGGTTCCTTCTCTTCCGTGCCTCCTCAGGTCTTCACTGTGGTGTCTCACGCCCCTCTGTTCCAGAACAATGACAGAAACGTTGATGGACAGATCAACCAGGTGATGGCCTTGGGACTTTTGCAGAGGTGGGGGTGGGGGGAGATGACTTTCTTTGGAAGGGAAGGTGCATGGACAGGCGGCGCT
>JAHBMJ010004310.1:13075-33075 GCA_018398765.1 Chromera velia | reverse complement strand
TTTAAAAAAAAAAAAGAAAACTTAATTGACATGTCAAACTTTTTTTTATATATGTGTGGCGCCTAGGCCGCGACGCGGTGACGCCTAGCTCAGCTTGGAGTATGCATAGGAAGCTAGGTACTAAGGAAGACTACTTTAACTAGTACTTTAAGAATAGTATAGCTATCCTACTGGATTGAACATGCATGCATAGACAGCTAGATGGACACGCTGTCACAGGCAAACAGTCGCATCGGACAGAACAAACTAGATATAGTCGATAAAAAAGGATAGAAAACACCCTCTACTTCAACCTTTGCTCTTCTCCCGTCGGCGTCGCTGCGGACGATCATGCAAGCGTTCGATCCGCATTGATTCAGTTGTTCCGTTTTCTTACAGTGACTGTATCGGCATTGGTGCCAAAAGTGATGTCGTAGTATGTCTCCTCCTCCTTCACCTTTTCCCACACCCAGTTGTTCAGCCGATCAAACAGCAGCTTCCAATTGACCTTTTGTTCCTGCGCCATATCTTCAAGTTTGTACATTGCCAGCTTGTCGAGGTACCTGGGAGGACTCCCAGTCGAATGATCTGACGACGGCATCGAAAAGCGGCCGCGAATCGAATCGGAACAGGAGAGTAGACAACCATGGCACAGCCAGAGTCTCTCTGTCTGCTGCTTGCCAGTGCTTGGGATGGAGAATGTCAAAAAACCACGGCTTCACAAAGGTACTTTTCAGTTCCACATACCTGTCTTCCGTCGCATCCAAACAATCAACCTCTCCCACGCACAGCACCTCCATCTTCAAATCTCCCGATGCACCCCCAACAAACCTGTGTCGTACTGCTGAAAAGCTGCTAGGCAGGGGAGTCGGACTCGGTGCAGAAGTATCAGCATCCTCTGAACCACGTTGATCAGAGTTGGTAGTATTGCCTATGATGGTAACAGACTCTGCGGCCGCTTCCACTGTTCCAGAAAGGTCAGCTGAATCTGACCCTGACGTGGTCACTGACAGAGGCTCTGTCAGAGAGGTTGGTGATCGAATCACTTGACCACCAGCGCACAATCTCTCAAACGCTACTCCTTTGGCCATCCGCTGCTTCAACTCCCTTGCTGACCCATCGGCTTCCTCTTTGATATTCTCAAAGTCCAAATCGGGTCGTCTCACTGTGTCCAGGAAGAGGATGCCACTTTTTTGACTGCGACCATTGGGTTTCGGCGACTCTTTCTCTGAAAGTCGTTCTGGTCAATATCTAACGCCCAAAGCTCCTTGAGGGACTTTCGTCGACAAAATACCTTTCGCGTTTCGTTCGATGACTCGAAAAGTGTGAAACTACGTTTCTTCGCATGATCTTGAAGCTTCCCAAATAGTTCAGGCATGGGAGAAAGGTTGGTTTTCTTTGGTTGAAAAAAATGAGACGGCAACACCTCTCCAGGAAGGGGCTGTCTGTACTTTGTAAACCGAACGTTATCAAACGCAACCCCGGCAATATCGGAGCCCGAGGCAGAAAACTCGAGAACAACCTCGCCAGCGTGTTTGTCTTCCGTCTCCCTTCTGATCTCGTCTCTTGAAGAAAGAACAGACAGGCGGGTCCTTCCAAGACGGCCTGTCGGGGCAGACGGGCGGATGTGCTCAATACCGTCAAGCTGCAACATTGGCTGGAAGGCTTGGAACAAAAACACAGCCAATATCACCGTTTTCGTCAGCTAGCCAATCCCCCAACAAGATTTTTGTGAACAAAAACTGCCTCTGCAAACGGCTGGACGAGGAAGAACTAGCTCCGAGCCGAATTTGCGGAGACGGCCGAATGCATCCAAGCGGATCTGATGAAGTTCGTTCATCCAAGTTCGCACAAGTTTTAGTCAGACTTTGGTGCAAAACATTGAGAGGTAAGGATCTTGTGAGCAAATTTTAGAGAGAGTCTGGGTGCCTTGCTGCGAATGTCTGGACCTTTGAGAACGATTGAGTACGTACCTTTGATTGCTGACATGCGGTCTGTCTGGGCGTCTGGATGCATGCATGGCGCGTTCCGCGAGATACAGCCTGTCAGCTCATGCCGGAGGCTCGCGCGCCGCCTCAGGGCCGCCTGCATGGAGCCGCCGCGAATACCACGCGTGTAGGCGTCCGCACCTTTCAGGTTTTGATTCAACTTCAATGAAGCCTAACAAAACTTCGATCTGTACCCAAACTCACATTGATAACTGCATTGAAACGGTTCGACGGTTCCGCTTCTGCCAGTCAGTTTCAAATAGTCTCAAATATATAAGAGTAAATTTATTTATCGATCACTTTTAGTTACTTTTAGTGCGGCTTTAATAATATCACTTGGGGCTTTAACCAAAGAGTAGAGACGAAAGATAGAGCAAAGCCTTCATAACATTTTCTTTTCTTGCCAAATTCTTGGCAATACTTGGTAAAAACTATTTTTTTTCTGCTGAAATTTTCGGAAAAAAGACATAATTGAATTAATCATGACTAATTATGAGAAACTAACTCCGAGGTTAGGTTAGATCCGCCCCTCATATATGGGGACGCGGCATGTAACGGCATGCATAATAAAACCTTCAATCACGATGTAATATGAAGTTGTTCTGGAAACCGTGACTTTAACCGTCATAAACAGTCATTATTTTTTTAGCAAATTTTGATTCTAGTTTTAATTATAGAGAAGTTTAAATATACTTTTTCTTATCCTGTTTAAAGTTAAAAAAACCAGATAAAACCAGACAAAACAGAAAATACAGCTTTCCATACTAAGTTTTTTAATTACCAGTTTTTGACATATAGAAAAAAATGTTTCCAGCAGCTTCCAAGTTCTTCTAATATAAGAGTATATAAGAGTTTGGAATCCCAGAAAAATTCCCAATGAGACATTCCAATTATCACAATTACTCACATGTGCACTAGGGTATAGGTATAATGCAGGCGGGTAAAAAAAAAAAAGTTTTTCAAAGTTTCTTTTGGAACACGGCGTCAAACACGCCTGTAGACCTACTCGAACTTCGAGTTCACACAGCTTTGAGAACTTCACTGTTACTTGAGTTACGCGCTAGTAGCTCAAACGGGATCGTACAGGGAACGTACAACAGATTGCGGTAGAAGGTGAAAACAGAAAGGGCTGAAAAGGGAGAAACGATCATTCGTCCAACAGTACAGATGGCATAAGCGTACACCAGGGCGTACACACATCCACATGAGACGGAGTCACGGCACAAGACGGCCATTTAGTCTCTCGCGGCTCGGTCAATTTCGCTCTATCGCATCGCCGCCTCAATCGAATCAGATGGCTGCAGGGCCTCGTTTCTTTCTTCCTCATGGAAGGCACCACGGCTCCGGTCACTCGCTACCGGTATGTCTTCGCCTCCATGCAGAAGTACCATGTACATCCAGACAGACATCCAGACAGACATAAAAGGATGCACCTGAACACCACACACACACACACACACACACACTCACACTCACCTACACCTTTTTTCGAGTCGGGAAACTCACAGCAACAGACAAGCAGAGCAAAAAGCAAAGAAAAGCAGAGTATCTTGTTGGGATGCTGTGTACTTCCGTTCGGTCTTTCCGTCAGTCAGGAGGAGGCTGAGCCAGGGGGCGACGCTGAAGCAATCGCACCTTGTCTGGCTGTCAGACAGAGAGAGTAAAAGAGAAAGCCTCTCCCCACCTCTCTGTCGGTCTGTACTAACAACGCCACAGGCAGCAAGTAAAGAGACGGGCAGGCAGGCAGGCACGCAGGCGAGCAAGCAAGGTAGGAAGGTCTCCCTCACCCCGTTGAAAGCTTTCCGGCCGTACTGTTTCTTGACCAGTTTTCTCGTGACCGTCCTTTTGTGTTTGTATACTTTGTTCCTTCTTTTCTTTCTTTCTTCTTTCCTTCCTGCCGCACCCCTCTGACTGAGTTAAAGCTCCTGCAGAACCCCTGATGGATCAATGCCTGTCAGAGTTAAAATAGAGGGAGGGTCAAGAAAATCTGTGTAGAAAAAATGGTTGCCGAGACAACACAACAAGGAGGATTTTACACAGCTCTGGTAGGTCCTCGCGGGGGTCGGTCTTTCATGCAGTAAGTGCACACATGAACAACAAGGGCAGATCGAATGAACAACCAGGCACGACACAGGCAGTGCAAATCAATTAATCAATCAAAAAGTCAGCATTGCCTGAAACAGACAGCGGTGCCTGGTCGTACGGTGAAAATTCGGATTCGGTTCCTTCCTTGCCTCAAGGTATTCTCCCGCATTCGTTTATTATTTCTTCTCGAAATTCTGTTGCTCTCAGGACATGAAAGAAAGATTTGAGTGCTGCAACAGGAAAGAAAGAGAGTTAGTTGCCGTCGTGTTGGCGTTCACAGATCCACTCAGTTACTCATTCACTTGTTTCTTTACTCATTCACTCAGAGCCTTTTGGCTTTCGTCTATCACTTTTCGTTTCTTTGTTTCTGACAAACAAGTTGTCTGTCCGACCGTCTCTTTTTGTTTACCTCTCTCTCTCCCCCCTCTTTTTTTTGCACCCCCTTCCTTTCTCGTTGCAATCAGGGACCAAAAGGGCCAAAAGAAAGGGATGAAAAACACTCAGCATGTAAAAGACACAGGGAAAAAACAGAAAAGACTTGGTGGAGTGTTTCTTTCTTTCTTTTCATCTAGCAATCAAACGATTCTTGTTCACTCATTCAATCAGACCTTCTCGTTGTGAATGAAAGAAAAGAAACAGAGCAGACCGGACCCCCTTTTCTCCTTTCCCCTTCCCTTCTCTCTAGGCAGTGGCAGCCTCGGGAGCAGAGGACCGCGCACCCCCCACCAGCTCCTTGGCGATGCCCAGAACGCCGCCAGGGGTCACAGGCTCAACGGAGGGTTTGCCCATCGCTGGCACGTGCTCGTTGGTCCACACGGTGTGTTGGTCGAAGTCATTGGGCAGAACTCCGAGGTGCTTGCAGAACTGTCCGACCTGCGGAGAGGCGGGGAGGAAAAGGAAGAAGGAAAAAAAAAGTAAGAAACGAAGCGATCAAACGAGAACATCTCGCCTTTGCGGGTGTTTCGCTTCATCGCTGCGAGAAAAAAATCACCTGAAAGAGAAGCACACAGAGTTCAGGGGCGACAAGGGAGACAGACTCCGGAGTAAGAGAGACTTCGACCGAGAAGCAACGTCACCCACCAACCTTCTGCCAGTCACGCTCGACGTTGAGGAGGTCACGGGAGAAGTACGGGAGGGTGCGTGCGTAGATCTTCGAGTACATCGTCGTGTTCAGTCGGGGGTTCGCACTGATTGCACAGATACACAAACACACACCCAGATCAGATAGATACGTGCATGTGTGCGCACACATTCGCGCACACGAATTGACACCACAACATACTCACTCACTCACGCTTGGTCTTTCCAATGCCCGCATTCCCAGTCCGAGAGACTAAGACGAATGCCGAGTGACAGAAGTAGGGGAAAAGCAGGCAAGCAGGCAGGCAGGCAAGTAAGTGTTAGGTGTCTAAGCCTTTCTCCCCCCGTTTCCTTTTCAACCCGAAGTTTGTCAGCACATCTCCCACTAGGAAAGAAGAAGGGGGGGATCACACACGTCTTCGAAGGTAAAGAAGGAGGTTTCTTTCCTTGCATTTACGCAGACAAAGGGGAAAAAACACTTCCTCATTCACCCAAACATGCGTCATTCTGGAAAGGAAAAAACAACTCTCGAACGCGCAAATCACAAAGAAAGAAAAAACGACCCACCGAGTCATAACCTCCCAAGCCTCCTCAGGATATTCTGTGGTGAAGTCGACTCCCCTTCTGACACCCCTGAGGAGAGCAGACAGCTTCTCGGGATTCTGACGAGCCCACTCGTCATTTGCCACGTACATCACAGAGCAGAAGCAGCAGCAGCCAAGACCGTCTAGCTCGTCGATCCTCAGCATGCCCGCCTCCTCGCCTGTGAGCTCTTCAAGTTCAATCCTCTGGAAGTTCGTGAACCCGATGCCGGTGTCCACCTCTCCTCGGATGATGGCGTCGGTCACGTTCATGCCCACACGAACGGTCTCGTAGGAGTCCGGAGAGAGGCCTGCCTGACGAGCCAGGTCGTCAATCATCACCTTACCGAAGTGGCCGATGTATCCAATGCGCTTCCCGACTATGTCGGTGAATTGACGGATGTCCGTCGACTTCTTGAAGATCAGACCTGCGTGCGTGCGTGTGTGAGGGAGAGGACAGGTCGGAAGACACATTGTGGGTCTTGCATTCCAATCTGTGACGGAAGGGCACTGAACTGATACGGCGCTCTGAGCACAGCGAACGAGACAGTGTAGAGAAGATGAATCAAAAGAGACAATGAGCGACTTTTTGGAAGAACAACACGGTGATCTCTCTGGGACACAAAGAAGACAATCGGATGGCAGCAAACGCAGCCAGACCTGCAGGCTGGTGGTCAAATACGGAGGGAAATTTACGACACTTTGAACTCCAAAGAGAGGGCCCCTTTGTTCTCTCAAAATGGACGGCCCAGTGGTCAGCTATGCAAACATTTCGTTCAGCAGAACTCCTTCTCCAGTGAATTACTCATCGGGGAGCAAACAAAAAAGAACAAAAGAATTCCAAGTAAAGAAACAAAAGTAGGAAGAGTGCATGAATTTCCGATCCGTTTCACAGACAGCCCAGGGGGTCTGTCTGTCTGTCTGTCTGTCTGCCTACCAGTAGGAGGTTCATCGAGGAGGGTCCCGAAGGAGGTCAGGTTGATGCCTCTGTCCTTTGCGGCGAGGATATGGATCATGGCCTTCAACCCCATGTCGGCCTGGCCACTGCCCACGACCTCGGTGACGTCACTGGGGTTGGTGGCCTCCATAATGGCCAGGTCCAGGCCCTCCTCCTTCAGCCAGCCCTTCTCCTTGGCCACAAAGAGGGGGGTGTGGTACGGGTTCGCATACCTGCAGGGACATTGATTATTTCTGCGTGTGCTTTGCCTCCCTCCCTCCTTTCCTTCTTTTCTTGTCAACAGAAAAGAGCGACAAAGAAAGAAAGAAAGGACACGACAGGAAATGGGAGAGAAAGATGGAACACCAGGCGCAGAACGGAGTCAACAGAGAGGAAAGGAAGGCAAAGGGGGGAAGGTCACTCTTTTCAAGACCAACCAGTTGAGGAGGAAAGTGGTCTTTTGATGACTCGCAGTGGAGAAGGCCCGCAGTCCGGTGCGAGCCACGGGGAGGGGCACGCGATTGGCGAGCGACTTGATGATGGACATCTCTTCTGTTCTTCCCTTCTTTGTTTGATGAGGTCCTCACTTCAATTCACTCCCCCGTGGTGTGAAAAGAAAGGTTTTGAAGAAGAAAAGAAAGTTTAGGAAAGAAAAAAGAGACTACTGCTTCCTCCGCAAGTATTACCTGCTCACAAACATCCACAGACACAAGCACACATACACAGGGGAGAGAGAGGGAACATTTTAGAGGAAAGATGCCTGAAAACATCGACATGCGCGATAACATAGACACACACAGGCAGAGACAAAGGAACAGACAGGAAAGGAGAGCCGAGAGAGAAGAGACCAAAGGCTGCTGTTCCACTCTCTGAGACAGTCCAGCGCGACGGCTAGAGGTTCAGAACAACGCAAGGTGCAACCAAGGCCACAGCAAGACAAAAGAAGGAGGGTCGGAGGGTCAAATCGGAGGGAGGTACACAGACTGAGCTGGAGGGGAGAGACGAAAAAACGACAAAACTTGAAGGGCGACCGAAAAGACAAGAAATAGAGGCCAATTCACGCCCGACGCTCAGAAAGACGAAGAAATGATACAGAGAGGGAATGCAGCGACACGGCGGAAAAGTAATTCACCCCGGGGAAACCGAGGGGACGAAGAACAGATGGGGAGACAGCAAAATATGTGATTTATAAAGGAGACGGAGACAGGAAACAAATACACGCAGAACACGAAAAATCCTCACAAGAATCTACAGATATTCAACCACAAAAGGGTCTCTTGACCATCTGTAGATCTTGAGGACAAACGGAGGACCACAAAGACACAAACAAACAAAAACAAAAAGCCCTCTAAGCAGCTCTCCACGCACTCACCTTGGTCAGGTACCCCCGTTGGTTCTGAAAACCTCTCAGCCTTCTTGATTTTAAAGAAAGCACCGGGGCAGCAGTCGAGCTTGATTCTGCGCTAGCAAGAAAGTCAAGTCAGACAGCAAATCGGAAATCCGAAGATGCAGTTGACTGACGAAGAGGAGAAGAACAGTCGAAGCAGAAGATGGCAGAAGATGACACTGAGAAGTGCTTTGCTCAAAAATTCTCAAATTCTCATTTTGAGCTAGGAGCGCGCGGATGCGCGCGGTCAGGCGCATGGCCCATCATGGCCCCGCATTTCTGAGGTGCTTGCGCACGGCCCAGGAAAGCGCCAAAACTTGACAGCCGTCTACACGCAGCAGGCTGGTAATTAATGGCTGGCAAATGCTGGCAATGAATGCCTGGTATGCAGTGATTCTGGGTTGAAAATTGAAATCTGGTGACTCTCGCTCAAGTGAAATTCCCTGCGTGAGGTCCCCTGACATTCCCGCCCTGGTCACTCCGTGAAGTTTCTTTGCTCCTGTTCCAGAGACCCTTCGAATCCTCCATAGATCCTTTCCTAAGACTCAGACCGAGAGTGTGTACGTCTCCCCGTCTCCAACTGTGTTGTGTTGATTGGGAAAGGCTTCTGCTTCATCGAGCCCCGGCAGGCGCAGTCTTTTCAGAGACGCTTATTCAGAGGAATACTGACATTGCGACTTGGTAAAGCAGCAGAGCGAGAAGAAATGGGGAACGGTCCGTCACTTCTTTCCTTTTTTTGTCCTTCTTCCTTTTTGATCGGACAGAGAAACAACCTTGTGAATCTGAATGAAATAGCGACAGGAGAAGAAAAAATCCGCAGAAAACATGAGTCCCCCCTGTGCCTCCCCACCCAAATCCATGTGCGCAGACCTGAGGGATCCCTCAAAGATCGTCAAGCAGGTCGGCCAGTCTGTGTGTGTGCGTGTGTGTGTGTGTCTGTCTGTCTGCCGGTCTGTCTATCTATCTGTTTGGGCGCGCGCGCGTGTGCCTTTTCTTTTTCTTTTTGAAACGTGAAGACATCCGGCATTCACTCTACTCCACTCTTTTCCTGTCGTTTTTCTGGCTGCATGGATGATTAGCCGTCCGCTGTTTTTTTGCTTTTTTTTTTTGTTCATCACTTCGCGGCTTGGCCTCTGTTTTGGCCGCAAGGAAACCCTCTGAAGAAGTATCTAGAATCGATCAGAACCATGCACCTACCTCTCTTTTTGAAAGCAGAAAAAGAAACCGTTGAACCGGGAGGAAAATGCGGACTTTCGGATGGTCGTTGCCGTCCTCTTTTGTGGAGTCTCCGCGATCTCACGGGTCGGTCAGAGAGCAGTGAGAATTGAATGTAGAAGGGATGGGGTTGATGCATGACATGAGTTATTGTCCAAACGTGACATATCTTGTCCGATGACTGGAAGAACTGATTGCTGTCCTGACGAGTTCGTCGGGTCGGTTTTGGGTCTCGATCGATCGATCTATCGACAGGTGGATCCTCTCTCTTCATGGAATTTTGCTCTCTTCTGGGCTCTCTCTTCATTGGTTTTTGTTGACGTCGTGCGATGTGCTCAAAGGCACTCACTCGATGAGTCAGCGAAGGAGTATGTCTACTGTCTTCGAACGTTCTCGATCGAGTGCAGCTACGAAATGTGCGCACACACCCCATCTTTCTCTTCTCTTCTTCTGCACCGATTAGAGGCATGGTTGTGATGAGCTTCTACTCCCTTCCCTTGCGAGTTATGTCTCTCATCTTGTGGGCTTGGACTCACTCACTCACTCACTGACTCCCGCCTCACTTTCACACGGGCACAAACACTCATCACTCACTCACCCACGTACTCATTCCCTCAGCCGATGGCGCACTCAACCACTAAATGCTGTCTGATGATCCACCGAAAAAAACACGTGAAGATTGCTCTGGTGCATTTCTCTCCCCCCTTTCTGGTCCGTGCAGTTCACTCCGGGATATTTCATCGCGTTCGCCTTGGTCAGCCCCCTTTAATTTTGTAGTAGCAACAGTACTGTCTTATCTCTCTCTTCTTCAGTGGGCCCCCCCTTTTCCTTCCTGTCAGAAGATGCTAGTGTTGTTTTCCTCTCCTCTTCTCTTCTCTTCTCTTCTGGTAGAGTTCGTTCGTCCCTTTCCGCCACTCTATGTTGCATGGTTACTCTTTCTGTCCGTGTTTCGTCTAGGAGTGCGCGGTCTGTCTGTTGATCAGCGAAAGCCTTTTTGTTTTCGTTTTGTTTCTTTCTCGATTCCTGTTCGCTCTTCGCTCTTCTCTGCCCCTTCCTTCTCGATGCCTGCATGTGCTTAGGTCGTCCTTCCTTCCTTTCTGCCTGCAGATCATCTCTTCGTTTGCGGTTGCAAAAAGGGGCGAGTTTGACCCAAAACCCGTGATGATCACCGGAGGGTGGGTCGTTGACTCGATCGATCGATTGATTGATCGATTTGCTTGCTTTCTTTGGGACTCAAGAAGCAGCAGAATTTGTGAGGGGAATAATTTTCCTGCATGGTCTGGATATATCAGGCTGCTGCCTTGTTTCTCTTGGCCCCCCTGCTCTTCTGGTCACTTTGCAGCATTTCTCTTCCCTTTCCGTAAACGGATGGACTGACAGGGAGAGCGGTCGACAGCCAAATCAAAGCAGCACATTTCTACTTTCGTAGACAATATAAGAAAGAGGGACAGACAGGCAGGGAGGAAGGGACGCAGGGAAGCATGCATGGAGGGAGGACGGAAGGAACCAAGAAAGAACAAAAATAAATGAACGAAGGCGTTGATAGACCGGCCGTAGTCTTCTCCTTTCATCAGACAAGTAGACAGGCAGGGAGGCAGGCAGGCAGGCAGGTGGGGGAAACTCTCTCGTCTCCTCTCACTCCCCCCGGGAGGCGGCCTTCTCGTGGACGCTGCTTTGACTACACTCGCTTGTTGACTACTTTTTTCGTGGTGGAGTAAAAATATCAAGCGGGGGGGCACCAATCCTACATTACTGTGATGAGTGACGGCCTTTTCCTAATTTATGCATGTCGCATGCAGGTTTGTGCTTGCGAGCATGTTTACGACTTTCCTTGGGGAGAAACAGATGAGACAACGAGCAATGGCCTCACAGGGGGGACAGGGATGATACAGAGAATTCTTCACAGCCTGCGCATTTAGGACAGGAATGTCAACGCAGGATCTGCGAAGGCCATTCACTGATCCATCCATACGTCGTACGGCCAGTCGTACAGCCTACAATGATGTAAACTCTGAATTGTTACATCTCTCCTCAAGTGGACCTCAACGCAAGCCATCGATCCTGAATTCGTGATTAGATAGCGTTGCTCAGAGCAATGCTCTCAAAAGGTGTTCTGGTTAGTTACCGTTAGTATTCCAGCAGCATCTATAGCTAAAGGAATTAAAGTTTAGATTAAAGTATAGCATAACACAGCATAATATCTGCATGTTAGAATCGAAACTAGAATTGAAATTATCGAATACGTCGTGCATGCTGCAGCATGCATTTGCTCGGGCATTTGTATTAAAATTTTTATGTTTTTTCTACCCCGAAGAAGGCTTCCTATGATTGATCCGGAGCGGCCGTCAAAGCCCGGGTGCCGAAGGCGCCCGGCTGCCAAAGCCCGACCGCGCTGAAGGCGCGGGCCTGTCAAAGCCCGACCACGCCGAAGGCGTGGGCCTGTCAAAGCCTGACCGCGCCGAAGGCGCGGGCCTGTCAAAGCCCGACCACACCGAAAGCGCGGGCCTACCAAAGCCCGCGACCGCGCCGAAGGCGTGGCTATGCCAAAGCCCGACCATACCGAAGGCGTAGGCCTACCAAAGCCCGACCATGCCGCCTCAAAGCCCACATATAGCTTTTGCAGTTATTATATACGTATGTTAATGGATGTATGCACAAAGGTGCAAAAGCTGTCTGAAAAACGTCTTGGTCTTCTGCTTTGTTACTGTATGTCGGTCCACTACGGTCAGCACCTACCCTTGGGCTGGCGAATTCAATCTGACCGTGTCTGTATACTTTTCTTTTCCCAAAATGTTCAGCCTGCCTTTTGATGCTCGTTTATGAATCGCTGTGTCGGACTTCCTTAAAGATGGACAAAAGCACAAGCTAGGCGACGCACAGTGGTAAAAAAAAAAAAAAATAGACCTTTCCAGATTTTTTTTTTTTTCTTTTTTTCTACGAAGGATTTCCTAGAGCACCTCTAGGAGTACCTAGAGGAGCACCTTTTAGAAGTACTTTTAAACTAACTTCCTCGCGAGCTTATTACTCAACTCAAAGTTTTAAACATCTTTCAACCCTAGTTTCAACCCTAGTTCTAGTCCTAGTTGTTATTGTACGTTTGTCTCTACTAGTGTCTCTACTGGTGTCTTCACCATTCCATCATCGACTTTATTGAACAGTGAACACGGACCAACCAATCTTTTTTCCCTTGTTCAACTGCACTGTCACCAGACTTTTCTCTCTTCTCTTTGCTGTGTCTGTTAAAAAATGAATGAAGTCTGCGTGTATGGTACTGCACGTAGTGACCATCGTAAAAGGGGATTACAGGGACGAAGGCGAGCGGGCAGGCGAAGGGAAAAGGGGGCTCTCTTTTGTCCTATGCAAAGAGTGATAAGAAGGATTGATGCATGGTCCAGCATGGATGCAGACAGAAGAGCAGACAGAGGAGAAGTTCTTTGACTGGCTCTTTAACGATATCTAGGACGATATACATTTTGAAGCTCTAGTCAAAGCTAGTTTTGGTCAATCCTTTTAAGCGTCTACCAAGCTAAAAGTGAAACTGGGATCCTAAATATAATTCAAACTCTAGTTGAAGCTAGTCATTTAACCTTTACAATAAAATTTTAAATGAAAAAAAAAAAAAGAATAGACGTTTTCAGTTTTTTTTTTTTTTTACCACTGTGCATCGCCTAGAGCGCAAGCAAGAAGCAAGATGTTGACGGCACAAAAGGTGTTAAGCAAAGCTACAATAGACTGGAGATATATTCCATACTAGAAAGAATTAGCTTTCTGTTGCCAGAGCCTTGACGATATTGTATACTAGAAAGAATCAGCTTTCTATCGTCAAAGCCCTGGCGTCGAAGGCGCCAGGCTGCTAAAGCCCGGAGTTTGATTGACAGACCATAGGGTCATAGGAAGGCTTCTTGGGAGTAGTTTTTTCATATATTTTACCATACATATTTTAAAGATATGAAATCAAATTTCTAATTACATTGATAATCTTAATACCTGTAGCTTAATAAGTAATAAGTGATAAGTAATTCATTGGTGCCCTTAAGCCTAGCCTTGAGCACTGTCGCCATTAGTACATAGCCGGGAAAATCTAGGTAAAATTTAATATAAGTACAATATTACATACTAGGATACAAAAATCTAAGTACAAAATTCAGTGATTAAACGCGAAAACAGAATAAAACTCTTAAAGTTCATTATGGTTCATTATGATTGTCAATATCAAAAGATTCAAAACCAGACTAGAGGCCAGCCTTATCGTTCTCAACAGGCAAACCATTGGTAGAAGTATGTCATTCTAGCTAGCATTCTACATGTCATTCGATCCCCCCACAACGTAGCAAGACCTGCGGCTGCTGCTGAATGCATGAAGTCAATTACCATGAACGATCCACTCGGATCCAGGGCCCACGCCCTAGCTGTCAAACGGCATCGACGGTGCTGAACTGAATTGATCCTCAACGCCTGTGAGCGCTGACCGACATTGCGGATGAAGTTCACCCCTCTTGCTGTCGGCTCTTTCCTCATCGGAACCTTAGACTAAAGAGAAAGAAACAGACTCAGATCTTGAGGTATCGACTGCCCGAGCAAACACCGAAAGAGACACATTGAAAGGCACTCAAAGATGATTCCATAGAAAGAGGACAGGAAGACAGATACAGTCAAAGTCAGACATGGACAGAGACAGAGAGAGCAGAAATAGACAGAGAGAGAGATACATAGATAGATAAATATTAATAGATAGATAGATAGATAGAGAGAGAGAGAGAGAGAGAGAGAGAGAGAGAAAGAGAAAGAGAAAGAAAGAAACAAAGAAAGAAAGAAAGAAAGAAAGAAAGAAAGGAAAGAGAGAAAGAGAGAAAGAAAGAGAGAAAGAAAGAAAGAAAGAAAGAAAGAAAGAAAAGAAAGAAAGAAAGAAAGAAAGAAAGAAAGAGAGGCCTAATCACCCATACGAAGCTGAGCTACCAAAAAACCAAGCACGAATCAGCTGGAAAGATCGAAAAAACGCGTGAAAAAGCAAAGCACAGAAAAAAAAAGAGAGATCCAGAGAGCTGCAGCGAAGACATGAGAGACAAAGGAAAAAGGACAAAGAAACACATGAAAAAAAGAAAAAAGCAAGAAAAAAGAAAGAGACAGACAGATAAACAGACAGGCACGCACACACACACACACACACACACACACACAGAGAGAGAGAGAGAGAGAGAGAGAGAGAACGCAAGAAAGGAAGGAAGGTGGGGAGGAACGAAGCGAAGCAAGAAGAAGAGAAAGCCAGCAAGAAAGAAGAGACGCAACAAAAGGAGAAACAAAGGAGGAGAAAGGGAACTGAACGAATGAACGAATGAGAATCGATCGATGGCTTCTTTCAATCAAAAGGTCCTCACCCTTCCTTCCTCAATTCATGTCAACAACAACAAACCGTTAAACGAAACCGTTTGTGCTGACGAAACACACCCTTCTAATCATGCATGCATGTATACGAACGAAAAAAAATAAACGGAGAACATACACACGATGTCTCTTGTCCCCCATCCTTTTCAGCGATGCCCTACACATGCGCCTGAACCCACACACCCTTTCCGACCTTCTCCCTCTCTGTTTCCCCCTCGCCCTCCACAAGAGATGCCGACATCTCACCGACACCCTCAGGTTTTCCTGACACCAGCATCACCGTGCTCACTCCAAATGCGCACAAATCGACCAAACTCATGCACACAACCCCTGTGGTCACTCCCAACAACCCCAACCGAGATGCCACACACACAAATGGAGCAAGGGACCACGCGCAGATCAGAGCGGCAGCAGCTGCACGATATTTTCTCTCGCCCCAAACACTTAATTCCCTCGCTCTTTCCTCCTCGCTCCCTCCCACCCCTCCCGCGGCCATCTGTCGCATCTCATCTCTCCCAAAAGCACTCACCAGACCCTGGATCACCCCTGACAACAGAAGAGATCCAACCAACAGCAGCCCCCAGCGCATCCACCCCTCGTGCAGAGCTGCTTCCAGATTACAACCAGCCATGAACAGGCCCATCACCCCTGTCAGCCCAACAGAAGATCGATCTGCACCAATGGAGCTTCCAAGAGCGAAAACCATCAGGGGTGATGTAACCAAAGCTGCCCAGTCCCTTCCAATCAGCACCACCCGCCCCCCCACCTCAATCACCCCAATGCCGACTCCCATCGACACATACGCCGTTGCCCCAAGTGCACACGCCAGGGCAATCAACGCACTCACCCCCCACCCGAATTCTCGAGCAGCCTGCCTGCCCGAGCTTGACAACAGACTCCACAGAGAACAAACCCCCAGGGACACGCCGGTCATCCAAAGAAAGAACTTCGAAACAATTCTCACCTTCTCCACCCTCTCCATCATTCCACTCCCCACCCCTTCTCTGCTGCTCTCCTCTCCTCCAGCCTGCTCTTTTGTGGCTGGGGAGCTCTTGGAAGTCAAGAGGGGGGATGCAGGACCATCCGTAGAGTCGAGGCCTGAAGAGAAAAGAGAGGGACAACAGACCACGAAAAGGCCCGATCGAGGGGAAAACGTGAGCGGTAGAGAAGAAATATCCAGTTTGAAGTGCCAACCGGACGAAAAGGACGGGGATAACTGAAAGAAGAGAGTCTGGGAAAAAAAGAATGTGGGGAGGACCCCAAAATCCAAACTTATGTCCACACATGCATGGATCTCGCTGCACACAAGATGGTCGCTCCATCGGACTACCGTACCATACAAGAGAGATGTGAACAAACACATCCAAAATGGACCCTGTGAGGCATGATTCCTGGAATGAAAGTGCGTAAGGACTTCGAAATGCCGGCAGACCGAAAAGACATTAACAGACATGCAGTGCAGTCGAAGACTGAGGGGAGCCCCGCATTACATTTGCGTCCCAGTCAATCCTTTCCTCTCACTGAGTGTCATTCTGCCTTCCTCATCATGCTTTCCTTTGTCCTGCACACTTTCTTTACGTCTCTGCTTGTCTGCCTGTCCGTCCACCTCCCCCCTCCCTCCCCGCTCATTCTTCACTCGATGCTTGCTGACCAGTCAGTTCGGCCTCCCCAGTCGGTCTTGCTTCTTGTTCCTTCTGCTTTATTGGATCTTCAATCGCGTCAACATAGGATGCCTGCACCTCATCTCCTCCTGTCTGATCTTCCGGCCGTGTTTGCAGATCCACACCATTCTCTTCCTCCTCTGCTGAATGATCAGACACCGTTCTTGCCTCACCCCCCGTGCCTGCAGTGAGTTCCGTTCCCTCTGCATCTCTGCCCGTCTTCTTTTGGGCTTCTGCAACTTTATCCGTGAGCCGAGTTTCCGGTGGAAACTGGGGCACCCCGTCTGCACGCAGCAGCCATAGCATCATTGTATCGCATTCATACCTGCTGTGTGGAGCAGCAGCACACATGCAGGTGCTCGTCTTCTCTGACTGGGTCGTCGGACGCGACAGTATATTAATAAATGGGACCCGACAGCAAATGAGAAATCCAACAGTCGAAGGACCAGAAGCAGCCTCCGGACAGCTCAAACATCTGTCTCATGACTCACCAACGAGGACGAGGAGGACCCCAAAAGCCAGCAGGACGCAACCAGAACGCATTATCGAACTGGAGACGGAAAGTAAACAGCAGACTGAGTTGATCAGATGGCGCTAGAAGAGCATTGAAATGTCCCACTTTGCGCCAAGGGGGAACACTTTGCAAGCAACCGTCTTTTCTGTGGTCTCTCCAGGCCCCTCTTTTGTCATTCGAGGGTCCTTTAATTCGCAGATCGACATCTATAGCTTCTTCAAGCAACCTTGCACTGGCTTGCAGCATCTCGATCGATCGGCAATTAAGTCGCCTGCGCCGGCCGGCTCAAGCTAGCCTCAAGCTATATAGGGTCCTGGCCATAGAGTTGTGCCGGGCCGGCCGGGCCTCTGCATGAAACTTGCTGCCACTTTCCGGGGTCACGGCGAGCCGTGCGCCCGCGTACACGAATGATTCTCCTTAATTCGATTCCCGGGAAAGCGAAAGGAAAAACGGTGAATTCTGTTGCGGTGTTGCGTAAGCCGTGGCCCCCGTTCCTGACAACTCCAAATCGTTATGTTTTTGTTTAGACTCTCAGGGGCCACGGCATGAACTAAAGATTTGGCAGGGCGACCCGACCCCTTTGACGAGACGCGAAGGAGCTGGCCGCTACTTCCTCCAAGAGCGATCTGCGTGTCTCTCACACTAATAGAGGGACACTAACACGTACAGCCAGATCTTTTGTCTGAGTCGGGAAAGTCAGCGCACGTTTTAGAGGTATTGCAGACGGAGGAAAGAGGGGTTACATATTCAAACTGCATTCGATGATGCGGCAAGAAGGCCTTGGGGGGGAGGAGACGAAGGGGGAAGAGCCGGGGGAAGAGAAAGTCCGCAGCGATCCGCTGACCCCCCAGCCGTCCCCTTCAGTCGGTCCTCCTGCAACTGCCACAGCATGCTCAGAGGACTTGGCGATTTCACCGGTCGACCCGGAAAGGCTGGAACCGGCGGCGGCAGCAGGGTTGACCTTACCCCGTCCCAAAGCTCATAAGCTGCAGGTAGGTGTGGGGATATCCATACGTTTGTTTCTGTTGTCCACTTCCTTCTTCTTCTTTTCAAAGCATCCCCCCCCTGCACCTTATTCTCATATGCAGGTGTTGAATACATTTATCGCATTGCGTCCATGGAAGGAGATCGAGAGCAGAAATCGGGCCATTCGAAGGTATAAGACGATGCCGGCCATTCCCATGTGTAGCGTCCTGTCGCCCTCAGGGAACCCAGTAATGCTGGATCCTGAGGAGGTCACCTTGGCAGAGGGGCAGAGCCATTACGTGAAGGAACTGAGGTGAGTAGGCCTTTATTGACCTCAAGCAAGAACTGAGGCTTGCACCAGCCTGTCTGCACCTGCGCGGTACGAAAAGCACTTATAACCGCACCTCAGTTTGCTGAGAGCGGGGGCGTACAGCAGTCATCCATTCCGCTCAAATGTGGAAGAAGCCTCTGTTTCGAGTGAGTGAGAATCTGTGCCAATCCAGTAGATTCTGAGATGAGGAGGGCATTCATTTCGCGGGTCAGTCCTCTCTCACATGCTCCCCTTTCGATCGATGGATAGTTACCCGCAGTCTGTTAGCTCTCATCCCCCTTCCCCCCCCTTTGCCTGTGTGTGCAGATCGATCGGGTCTCTCGGCCACCGCCATTTCACGGACTGCCCCAACAAACGCTGCTACTGGAACAGCAGCCGCCAGGGGTGTCAGAAGGGCTGGTTGTGTGATCACTGCCACTGTAAGTCGATCGAAAATCGTTTTGAATGGATCTCTCGCAAACAAGTCCAACAAATGTCCACCCAACGAACATTCTCGGCCCTCTTGCTTTCGCCTTTATGTCTGCTCGGTGCTTCTTCCCGTGCTCGGCTTCTCTCGTAAACGGGAGCATCAGTTCAATCTCTTCGCTCTCTTTCCTGCTGTCTCTTTGCAGACTGTCAGCCTCAGCCTCAGAGCCAGTCAACGAGAATTCGGGCAGCTCTGCCGAAGCCGAGAAGGGCTACTACCGCTGCTGCCGTCGCTGCCGTCGCAGCAGCGGCAGAAGCAGTTACCAGCAAGCTGACAGGGGGGTTGAGGGATTCTTCGTTTTCTTCCTCTTCTGCTGGAGGCACGAGTGTAGAGAGGGAGAGGGATAGAAGGGCCGTGTCTTCTCCGGGAAGGCGTCAGAGAATTTTCTCGGCCACGCCGCATTCAAAAGGAACGGACAGAGAGAGGGGGGACGGGACGGGGACAGACAGGGGCACCCCGACAAGTGCAGGCCCCTTCCCTCCACAAATACCCAAACTTCTTTCAGGTGGAGGTTCATCAGAGCCGCCCCCCTCTCATCCTTCACTTTCAGCTGTTGCCGCTTTTTCTGGAAAGGCCCTCCCTCCCCCTACAGCCTCACTCCCAGCAATGTTCTTCCCTTCCTCTCCTGCAACTGAGGCCGTCACACCAGAGACGGATAGGGAAGCGGGACAGCACGAGCAGAGGTCCGCAGATCTGTTGTTTGGGGGGGGATCCACGAGGCTTACAGGGGCTTCCGACCCCCTTCCTCTTCCAGCTCTACCAGTTCCGATTGATGAGCCTTCATCCTCTTCTTCTTCGTCTTCCTCGTTCACAGCAACAGCCAGCGGGACGTATTCAGGAGGAGCTAGCACCGCTGCGGCATCTGTCAGTCAGATGAAGCCAGGAGGAGGGGGTCTTCCCTTTCCTTTCCATTTACCCTCCCACCAACAGACACCACAGACGAGACGCACAAGCTTAGCAGGGTCCTCCACGACAGCGGGTGGAACTTCCACGGGGGCAGGGGGGGGGCAGACTTTCTTTGTGACGCCTAGTGGGTCCGTTATAACGCTCACAGCACCACAAAGCCGCCGGACCTCTATCGCTGGAATGGAGTTGCCCTCGGCTCCGGGGGGGGCTGGGGGGGTGAGTCCCTCGTATGTTTTTCCTCCTTCAGGCAGTGGTACGGGAACAGGAAGAGGTGCGATTGGGGGGGTGTTTGAGCCTGTATCTCCGGAAGTGACGGGGGCGCGCGGTTTCTCTTCGGGGGGACCTCCGGGGTGGGGGACGGTTCCTCCCTCACCCCTGCAGGAGGGAGGAGGAGGAGGTGCATCGGGTCTTGCAGGCAGCCCCAGACCCCCCCCACCCCCTCCGCCCCCCCCTCCTCCCCCGGGAGAAGGACCGAGAAGGCAACCGCCTGCCAGGGGCCCGCCCCCTAACACTGCTGGTCTT